>JH651316.1:151760-251939 GCA_000260095.1 Tetrahymena borealis
TAATTAGGTTATTCTTAAAGCTTAATAGATAAGTATAATTCCGATTTTGATTAATATTCTTTCAACTCTTCAGTTATTGATTCTATTGTAGTGAAATTTCTAATTTTCATTTTATTTGATTTATATTAAAGTAGATTTTATTATTTTAAAATTGATAATTTCTTTTTTATTTTGAATGGCATTAAATCTTAAAGTAAAGAATATCTTTCAAAGAATTCAATTTACAGATAATCAGCAAAAGGTAAAATATGTTGAAAATTATTTTTAGTAAAATTCTATTTCAAATAACTAAGTCCAACATCTCTATATTGAGCACCTCTGGACTAGAAAATATTGCCCATCTAATAGAGGTGTCCAAGAAAAATTGCCCAATTTATTGAGGTAACTAGCTTAGGAAGGTGCCCAACTTGACAGATTGCGCTGTATAATTAATTGTTAATATATAAGTAATTCAAATTGGTAGTTTGACTATAGTTATCGTTTATACATAAATTATCAAAGGAAATTAATGTCAAAATAAAAAAATAAAATAAAAGAAAGAGACTAATAGAATATCAAAAAGTCTACTTAATTTACTGAATAACATGAATAAACAACAAAATATAATTTTTTATTTTCAAATTGTATCATTTATTTAATTGTAAATTGTCTAATTTGTAGCATATAACATATCTTTTCTTCAGTTGATATTCTATATTAAAGCCTCTCTGTATAATTTCTCTTCATCAGTATTAAATATTTATGTTATTTAATTTATCGATAGATCAAAGATTTTTAGTGAGCCTACAATATATTTATTTTAATACTTATAATTTTTTTCTATTATTGATTTTTTAGAAACCAGCACATTTTTTATAGAGAGGTACATAGTAGTGATCCTTAAAGCAACTGTTAGAATTAACAACTTAGTTATCTCAGTAAAAATAAAGCATTTTCAAAATATCCGTTACCATTATTTTATAAATTATTTTTTAAATACAATCTATGCCATATTTAAATTCAAAACATTAATCTGACAATGGATATTTACCAAATCCAAATGTTAGCTGTTAAAATTAATAATTAGTTAATTCTAACTCAATAATGTTAATGCAAGGATCAAAATCTCTATAATTTTTCTTAAAATTAGACTAAACTTCATATGTATTTGAATTAAGTTTCATTAAAGGATTCAGTGGAGTAAATATACAACCAATAATTAACAATTATATGATCGGGAGAGCGACTAGGAATTTTTTCATATTATTTATTGTGATTTAACTTGATAATTTATTTATAGAGTTTTATTATATTTTTTCAAAGTTATCTTATTAATCTTGATATCTTCCTATTAATTAATTAATAGTTAGATCTTTCTTAATCAGTCAATCAGTAAAAATTAGATATAAATCAAATAATATAATATAAAGTCACCTTAAAATTAAATTTTATCTAAATCCGAATTTCTTAATATCTTTTAAAATAATATTTTAATAAACAACATATAGCAGATAACTAAGAAGGAGGAGCCTTAATTATTTTTAACTAAAAATAAATCAAAATCAGGAATAATCTATCTTAAAATACAAATAAATAAAATAAGTGATTTACTATGTAAAAATATTTGTATCATCATATTGGCTAGAGTTACTTAATTAGAAAAAAATAGAAGAAAATATGCAAAAAATTTATGATTTTTTAAAAATATAGTTATCAAAGGATATGAAGAAATCTAATAGCCTTAAGGGGATAAATCTTAATTTTAATGTGATTATACTCTTGGTAATTTATGTAAGCCCCAAAGTAAATCTGTTCTAAGGATTTAAATAAACCCATTCACTGATATAATCTAAATTTTAAGCTATGCAAATATATTTATTTGTATAAGCTAGAGTGTGATAAAACACATATTTTCAGTTACATCTATGTTCATATTTGCTTAACATTATTTATTTTACAGATATTAAAATTGAACATAGTAATACTAACTACTAATATTATATTTTATTTACCTATATAAATTCCTTTAAAAAATATAATAAATTTTTAATTAAAACACAGAACAAATAAATTTTATCATAAAAATTCTAGTGATATTTCATTTATATGTTAATTTATTAGTTAATAAGGTTTTAAGAAAATTTCTATCAGAATTTTTTCCAATTTTCTTTATATTTTCAATTAGTTGTCTTTTATTCAATTATTATTTTAAAAATTAAAATTTCATTCAAGATAATTCTATTTTAATTAAAGTTCACAAAAATTAATAGTTACAATTGTAAAATAAAAAAATATTTAATATTTATATATAATTTCTGATTTGCTAAAATTTTTTTGTGATTTGTGTTTTGCGATTTGCTAATTTTTTTGCATTTGCGATAAATTTGTGATTTTTCAGTAAAGACCATTTAACATACATCTTATTTTAAATCTAATATAAACTTTTAGTTAATAAAATATAAGAAAGTTATAAACATTTAAGTAAAATGGCAATGCTTCTTTTTAATTAATTAATCAGGTTTGATAGATATGTCCTTTATCAGAATTTTTCCTCTATTCTTTAAAGATTCTAGTAATATTTCTTATATTAATTAATCAGTTATAATTATTTTTTGTCAGAATTTTTCCAATATTCTTTAAACATTCCAACAATATTTCTTATATTAATTAATTAATCCAATTTCATATATCCTTTGTTAGTATCTTTCTAAAATTATTTTATTTTTTAATTAGTTATAATATAATATATATCATTTGAGAGATATAGTTACTTACTTTGCAACCTAATAGATTTAAATTTCTTTGGATTAAATTTCATTATCTTAGTGATTTTTTTTTTAAATCAATCCTTTCTATATTTTCTCATACAATTGATTTTGGCGATATTCTTTCTATAATTGATAAATAAAGTAGCTACAATACCCTCTCAGCTTTAAGATACATAAAAAATTTTTATATAATAATATAATTACATTGTCTATGGTAGGGATTAAAATAATTACTCATTTATATTTATAATTTCTATATAATTTATCATATAAAAAAGAATACTTCATATAATTTTTTGATTTATTATTTATATATTAATATCAGAAACCAGCACATTTCATAATCAAAGGTATGTAGTATTTATTCAAGAAGCATACGTTAGAACTAACATGTTCAAGAATCTAAGGAGTAATGAAGCAATTTTCATAATATTTGTTGGTGTTAATTTCTAAATTAAACATTTCTATACGACCTAAATCTTATTAAAATCTAGTGCATGAATCTGATGAGTTGAAATATCCAAATCCATAAGTTAGTTCCATAAAACTTTGTTTAGCTACTTAAGAGTTAAATGAGTCAAGGCAAGGGTCAGTTTCCTAAAAATTATCCCTACAAGCAGACCAAGCTTTAAAGGTAGTAGGATTCAGTTAATAAGAAGTAGTCTATGAAGAAGACATACAACCAACAATTAGCAATGATAAGATAAACAATTTGTTCATATTATTTACTGAATTTACTTGATAATTTATTTATTTTTATTTTTTGATAATTATTGTTTACATTAAATCAATGTTATGTTTATCTTTAAATCCTCTGTTTAATCCTTATTAATTAGTAAATAGTTAGATATTCCTTAATCAGGTAAAATAGATACTAGTTAAATAATATTAATTCAAGCTACATTTAAGTTAAATTTGTACCTAAAACCTTTTTTATTTATATTTTTTAAAATAACAATTTTATAAAATTCCATATATTAGATAACTGAGATGAAGGACTGATTTTATATAAAAAATAAATGAAAATCAGGAATTTGTGATAATCTTTTTTCAGAATAAAAAATAAAATACCAATGTTGGTTTATATAAAATGTCTGTATCATATTAAACTGAGTAACTTGAGAAAATATATTGATCTTCTAAAAATGTAATTTAATAATGTATTGAAGAAATCTAATTTCATTTAAGGAATAAAAGATTATCTCAATGCTGTTATATTGTTATTAATTTATGTAAGACTCCAAAATAAATATCAGAATTATAAATTCCTAATGTAATTTGATTAAATTATTTATTTCTGATTAGTTAAACTTTTAAATGAGACCATTAACTGATATATTTCTAAATTTTAGGCATAAAGAATATATTTAAAAGTATGTGTAAGCACGATACTAATATAAACATCTTTATTTAAATCTAATTTCCTAATTTCTATAAAAAAATAGTTAAGAAATTGAATCATTAATTAATTAACACTTTTTATTTTGAATTATTTTAAATATTTAAATATAGTATTATTATAAAAATTAAAAGTTTCTTTCATTTTAAGATAAATATTATTTCATAATTCTTGAAAAAAATAATAAAATCTTAGTAATCAGAATTATAAAGGGAATTTGATTAAAGCACAATTAATCAATATGATTAATATTTTTAAGTATTTAACACACTTACATCTCCTTTAAAAATGATAATAAAAGTTTTGTAATTAATAACACAGTAAAGGAATCTTATCTTAAATACTCAGGTGATTTAATAATCAATCTGGTTTTATAGAATATCAAAAAACAAAATTTTTTCCTTTATTCTTAATATTTTTAATTAGTTGTTTAAAATTGGTATTCATACTGTGTTATGTGGGGGGCTAATTCTATAGAAAATTTAATTGAAATGAAAATAGAAATCTATATCATTTAAATATTTTAAGGATTCGACTATTTCTTGTAAGATGACTAAAAATGAATTATTTAAGTTGGATTCCACAAATTTAAGTGTTAAGCTTTTTAAATTAAGTATTATTTATGGTAGAATTGTGAGTTATTTGAATTATTATAATGTTTGATAGAAGAAGAATATCTTTAATTCTTTAGTATCTTCTTATTATTTGTTGTTTTCAACTATTATAAATTGATTAAGCTCTATTATTGAGGATTTTAATTTCATTTTATATTTAGATTGTACATATGTGATTATTTATTTCTAATATTTAGACAATCCTCAATGTTTTAAATAAAAATATTGCTTTTTTTTCTCACGTAATTTGATTTCCGCTTTAAATTTCGGATACACTTTTTATATTTTTAAATAAATTTTGATTTTATCATTGATACTTTACAGTCAAATATATCTTAAATAGCTAAGTTTTCTGGGTATTTTTAATATTTTAATTTTTTTAAGATAATTTAATAAAAATGTATATATTGACAATAATATATATCATAGATTTAAATATAACATAATCCAGCAAAAAATATATGTAATGAAATTAATATTTAAAACACTAAAATTAATTTATTAGTCATGGAGGATTAAATATCTTAGAGATTTATAGATTATCTAAAATAAATATTGATTTTTGGAAGAGAAAGAAGCTCTACTCTTACTTAACTATTGTCTTTTGACTTTACTTGATGAAGAAAAATAAGATAACTAATTTATTTTGGAAATTTAGTTGATAGATTTTCTGCTTATAATAAAAATAATATTTCATAGACATCTTTAAAAACTTTCTTTTAAGAGATAGAAGAAGTAAGGAAGAAATAAGTTAATTAATTTATTGGAATTTATAGTAAAGGAATTTTTATATTGTAAATATGAATATTTATTTCAATTGAAAATCTTTATTAAATTCTAATAAAATTAGTAAACAAAGGAATTAAATACATAATGCACAATAATTTATAAATTATTAAATATTTTAAATATTAAGTGATGGCCATTCAGTACTATAAATTTCAACAACTGAAATTATAATGGTAATTTTCAAATAATTCAAATTAAGAAAATTTCATTAATTTTTAGATTTAATTATTATTGCAAGTACAGTTTTCTATATTTGAATAGCTGCAATTTATATTATCATGGTCGATTTATTAATAGGCAGAATACATATGTCCCATCTCAACATACTCAATGTACCAAGAAAAATATTGTAAATTATACTTGCTATATTCTTTATGATGATAATCATAATCCTAAAACACACCATCCTGACAAATTAGATAATCTAGAAAATTATATTAGTCATAATTAGATTTATAAACTTTTATTCTTTATCTGTCTAATTAATAAGTTTATAAAGTTACTAACCTTTTAAATTTTCTAAAGTAATTAGTAAGATGATCATATTTATCAATAATACTAATTTAGTATACAATAATTTGGCATATTCTATCAAAATTAGTTATCTATCCTTAAGCTAATTCTTTTGGAATATTTTAATAATATTAGTGTTTATCGAAATCAATTACTAAAGTTAGCAAATTATTTTTCTCTTTTTAAAATTTAAATTATGAATTATTTATTTTTAAAAACTAAATTAAATTTTAGAAGTTATTAAACTTAAGTGAGATTATTTTTAGGTTAGTTATTGATTCAATAATAGAAAATTATTAATTAATATTATCTGTCTCAGATAATTTCAATGATAATTTTTTTACATAGTTTTTTGTATCTAAGTTACTCAATTATTAATAAAACTCAGAAAGATCTAAAACTACTTATTTAAAGCTTTTTAACGTTAAAGTAATTATATCACTATCCAATTCTGAGCAAGAATTAAAGTAAAATTTAACCATTTCTACAATATCGTCTAGTTTTCTGAATTTTAGATCAAATTTTTACCTATTATTTTTCTAAGCTGTAAAATACTTTAATTTTAAAACCTAGAGATCTTATATACCAAGATGATTCATATTTAAGTAGAAGTTAATCTCATAAGGTTTCTTATTGATTGTATTTATCATCTATGGAAATACAAAATCTTTATAGAAATTCATTTTGAACTATGTATTTAAATTTATCTCACAAGAAAAATTAAAATTGTATTATGATAGTTTCTCTTTTAAAATAGCATACTTTTTCTAAGAAATAGTCTCTTCCTTAAAGCTTATTAGGAATATCATATGGTAGCCATATCCACAGCTAAAGTTATATCTTTATTTTGTTAACTAATTAATTAAGCGTTTTTCAATCAATGGATTCTTAAGAAATATTGTAAAAATCTTTAATACTACTAAATAGCAGTTGAAAATAGGATATTTGAAAAGATCCACTATTTCTTCAAAGTTGAGAATTATTTGTATTTAATGAGATTGACTACCATTTTAACAGTGGATTAATAGTTTATTTGAGCAATGTAGCTACACATCTAAGTTTTCAATTTCATTCTCAATTTTCTGCCTGATTATTTTCTAAAAATCTTATTAATTTCTTTGAATATTTACATATAATATCTTATCATTAATTTCTTTTATCCAAATCGATTAAGTAGAACTTTAATTAATACTTAATTAACACTTTCCACAAGATAGTACAATTTAGTCATCTTAAAATGAATATTCAATTTTAGAATCTTTATAGAATTTTGATTTGATATATGTAATAAACTATTTTGTTGTCTTTAATGTAATGTTTTTGTTTTTGTGAAAATAGAAATCTATTTCACTTAAACATTTTAAGGATTCGATTGTTTCTTTTAAGATGACTAAAAATGAACTATTTAAGTTAGATTTCACAAATTTGAGTGTTAGACTGTTTAAATTAGGTACTATTTATGGTAGAATTGCAAGTTATTTGAATGATGAAAATGTTTGGTTGATGAAGAATATCTTTAATTCTTTAATGTCTTCTTATTATTTCTTGTTTTCAACTATTGTCAATTGATTAAGTTCTATTGTTGAGGATATTAATTTCATTTTATAATTTAGATTTTACATTTTTTTGTGATAATTTATTGTTAATATTTAGACAGTCCTCAATGTTTTAAATAAAAATTTTGCCTATTTTCTTGCATAATTTGATATCCACTTTAACTTTAAAATAGACTCTTTTTATTTTAATTAAAATATTATTTTATCTTGCTTTTTTTCAAGCAAAATTTGATATCTGCTATAATTTTAAAATAGACTCTATTTATTTTAATTAAAAAATTATTTTATCAATAAATTTTAACTTTCTTTTTTTCTAGCAAAATTTGATATCCGTTTTAACTTTAATATAGACTCTTTTTATTTTAATTCCAAAATTATTTTATCAATAAATTTTATCTATTATTAATAAATATTATCTGTAGATATGATATTATTGATAAAATTATTTTTTTTGAGAACTTAATGTAAGTACAACAATAATTTGGTATTAATTTTGTATTAGAAAAATAATGAAAAATAAAATTCATTTACAGCTTTTTAAAAATATTAAAAATAACTAATAAATAAATAAATAACTAACTATCTAATTAGATAATAAACTAGCAAAGATAAAAATGGATGAATTGATTAATATAACATTTAAGATAACTACAAAAAATAATTATCTATTTAGAAAATAATTAAATTTAAAAAAATAAAATAAAAATTTAAAAAAAATAAAATAAAAATTTAAAAAAAATAAAATAAAAATTTAAAAATGATGAAAATAAGGAATATTTAAAATAGATTCACATTCACCTAAATTCTAGTTTTTTTAAAGATATAGGTCAATTTATTTAAAGATATTATTTGTATAGCAGATTTAGATAATTGTTTTCTGCGTGAATTAAAAGTTTTTTAATAAATATTAATATTTAATACTTCGATTAATTAATCCTCTTCAATTAGGACTAAAACTAATTTTCACTAAATCTAACATCCTTATTAAAATAATATATATGTTTCATTAACCATCAAGGCTATGGAATCTAATTTTATATTAAATATAAATTAATGTTTAAAATAGAAAATAATTAAAGAAAAAAAGAAAGTAAAAATAAAAATATTTTCAATTATCAAATTTAATTAATTAATAACTAATTATTTAAAGATCAATTTCATATAACCCTCCAAAAATTTTATTGTAGGAATTTAAGAATAATATAAAAATAAGGCTTATTTATAATAGAGCTTTAATTTATGATGATTTAAGGTTAAAAAATAATTATTCCTTATTAAATAAATATAAAATATATTAGTGTATTATTATCAAAATAAATATACTAAAACTTACAGCCAAATAAAATATTATATAGAGATTTTATGAATTAACAATATTTGAAAAGATATAATATAAATAGTAAAGAAGAATTAAGTTAAAAAAGGAAGGAATTGAAATAAAATAGTTATAATATGTCTAAACATATTCATTTATAAGTATTAATATTAATTAAATCATACTCTAAGAAAAGGCTTAAAGCTTGAATATTCAACATTAGCTTTTATTTTAGTTTCTCTAAGTATGAAGGAAGGAAGTTCTATTGGTAGTTATTTAATGCTTTTTTTTTGACCAAGTTGTGAATCTTGTTTTAGTAATGTTAAAACTACTTTCAGAAAAATCAGCACAAATAGAATCTTTAACTTATTATTGTTTCTCCTACTATTATTTTTATTTTGCTTATTCTACTTTCGATTTTTAACTTGCAAAGTATTATTTAGCAAAATAGCCTATCACTACCAAAACACATCCAAGTTGAAAAGCTATTAAGATATACATGAAAGCTATTTTTTTAAAATAAATTTTTTTTAGAAAATTTAACTTTTTATTATAATTATTACCTGCTGATATTTACTTAGAAGATATAAACGGAAGTAAGGAAATTAATGTAGAATAAGAAATTTCAAGAGAAACAATAATGGCATTTCTAGTAGGAGATTCAAGAGGTTTGAAAACTAAGATATATATGATGAAAAGGATATTTAGACTTATATTTGTTGTGAAAGATATGTTTTCAGAATTAGTTAGCATTATCGAGAGGATAATTCCAATTTTTCTTATTTCAAAGAATATCCAAAATAATCTTTGCTTAAAATAAAGGCTTATACTCTAAATCAAAATCCAATATTATTATAAAAAGCTATTATTAGAGGTTATTCTAAATATGTGCAATTGATATAAATTATAAATGAAGGTAGTAATGTAGTAGATAGAGGCTAGAACTAGAAGAACCAACTCAATTTTTGAATTTAGAAATCCCTATTCATTAGAAAGCATACTAATCAAAAGCATATTGGATATTATCATCCATATTTTAATAGAAATATTAAATCTTAAAAGAATATCCCATTTCTTATTTCTATTAATTAGATATAAAATAGTAGATATTCCTATTATACTAATAATAAGAATACTTTAGTATATAAAATTACAAAAGAAACTCTTCATAATTGGTTAAATTTCAATCGTCGTTGGAGTATAAAGAGAGATGTTTCTAAAAGTAAGTTCTTTTTTGGTATCTTCTGGTAGAAAATTAAGAGGAATCAAATTGAAAAGATTATGAGCTGTGCAAAATTTTAAGGAAGTTTCTTTTATAGCAAAGTAAGAAGATGTAGTAAGAATAGATATATCTCCAATTTACTGAATAACTTAAATATAATATAGTGCAACGATTTCAGCAAAGGGTACAAAACTAAAACTTGAGAATAACATGAAAGGTAGTATTACCAATAAAACTTAATTTGCAATAGAAGCAGACTACTTATCTTCATTAATTGCCTCCTCACACTCTGTAGTATCATCTATTTTTTATGCTAAGCACATTTTCTTTTCAAGCATATCTCCTAAGTGAGCACCACTTAAACATTCAGTAGATTTCGGATCTTTACATGTTATACATTCATTTGATTAGTTTACACATGTTGAGCACAAATCCTCACAAACATGACAAATTAATTAATTATTTTCACTTTTACTGTAGTACCCATCTTTACATGTACTTTAACAGTACATTTCTTACACTACTTTTGGCATAGGACATTAATTTAAACATTTTTTAACTGGATCTTCTTAAATATACTCAGATTCTAAACATTCTTAAATACATATTTTATTATTTTAAACATATCTATTATCCGTACATTCAAAGCATTCATTTGAATTACATTTTAAGCAATATTTTCCAAATTTCTAACTGCACTCTAAGCAACTTGGATTTTGGTAAGTTTCTGTTAGAGTAATTTCTAATTTAGTACTTCCTTGATATTAATATTATCCACACATGACAACACACTGTCCAGTTGTTTAATTTGTAAAATCAGTAGAAACTATAGAGGTTTTAATAGTTGTTATATTTGATGACTAGAAATAAAGAGGATCTTCACACGTAGTGCAATCAGTAGATGAATTTCCATTTATACAAGTTCTGCAAGTATCATGGCATTTATAACAACTATTTGTGATTGAATTCAAATAAGTATCTAAAGGACACTAGCTTAAACATTAATTAGAAGTTGTGTCAAAAAATAATCCAGTTTTACAAGACAAACAATTATTTTGTTGAGGACCAGAACAAGTCTTACAAATTATATTGCAGTTTTCACATTATTATAGGGTTTGATTAATATATTAATTATCTTAACATTAACTGACACAAGTACTAGTGCTTGGTTGTAGATAAAAGTTGCTTTTACATAATGTACATTGATTATTTGCTGACCCAGTACACTCCTTACATTCCAAATTACAAGCATCACATTTATAATTAATTTAATTAGCAAAGTAACCAGATGGACAAGTACTTACACATGCATTATGAAGCAGATAATAAGAAACCGAACACTTTAAACATCCTGTTGAGTCACATTAATCGCAGTTATCTGTACACTTATTATGATAAAATGTTAAAGAATTTAATTAACATTTTTATCAATTTGCTTAATTAATTAAATATGTTATAGTCTATTTTCTTTTACATTATTAAATTTTGAATCTTCTATTAGAAAATTTTTGATTAACTTATTCACTTATATTTTATCAGAATATTTTTTCTGATACCAGAAATAGAAAAAAATGATTGATTAAATAATTGCTATAAAATAAGTCTAAATTTTCTTTAATAAATAAAGTATTCAAGCTAAGACAATAGACAAAATATTAAAAAAATCCTATCATTTTATTATTATGGCTTAATAAATTAGGTGGAAAAAGAAATGAATATCAAAATGAAAAGAAACTTACATAATTCACAAGAATAAATAACTCTCTTATGCCAAATGAGTTATAAAATGAATTGGAAGAGAGGGTAGTAGTTATACTAACAGTTAAAGTATTAGAAGTATGAAGCGATTCAGATCTAATTTAATAAACTGCATCAGTTTGATTATACTTCCCACAAATGTATGAATCAGCTATCAATTATTTCTTTTGTATTTATTATACTTATCCATCTGAAATGAAAACTACATCTTTATCTCCCCAATCATCTATTTTCAAAAGTATAAAACTCACTTCTACTTTCCAATGGGGTTTTCTATTAGATAAGAAATAGCATTAATACAAAAATATTTATTGTATTATTTACGTAATAGTAAATTGTTTAGATATGGAGGCATTATTTCCTGCTAGATATGCTCCGCCAAGAAGACGAAAGTCTCCACACGTAGATACTAGGGCTCCGCTTTCTACACTATAACCGTCACCAGTAAAATTAATTAAATCAAACCCTTAATTTTTAACTTCTATTTCACCAAAAGAGTCTGAAAGTAGACCTTTATAAATATACTTAATCTCTTTTTTAAGAATATTAATGAATAAATAAATAAATAAAAATTATCTTGTGAGACTCAAAAATAATAATAAAATTAATTACATGAGTTATCAATTGCTTTGATTTAGATTATTGACTTTACACAAGATCCATCTATTAATTGATAGCCAGTTATGCAAGAAGTACACTCAGAATTAATAGAATCATAATTTTAGCATTAAGGTAAATAAATGCATAATCCCTAGGTTTTATCAATAAAATATTGATTAGGACAGCTATAAAGGCATTCTCCTTAATAAAAAACTAAATTTTAAGAACATTTGCTACATTTATTATTGGTACTATCATAAAATGTTAAGCTTCCACATGAAGTACAATTATTCTAATCATAAAAATAAGCTTATTTAGCTAATTTAATATAGTATTTAACTTATTAAATTACTTCATTTGGACCTGAGCAGCTTTTACAAGATGGGTGACAAGTATCAATATAAATATATAGGTTTTTAATGCCCAAACTTTCATCATTATATAATTAATCGAAATGAGCATTGAATTTTAGTTAAAATTAACTTTTGTTGTGTCCATAAGATAGATAAAATAAATATAGTTCATCAGTAAAACTTACAGGATCACTACATACATAGCTGTCTATCCTGTTGGCATTCTTTTGATATGTGAATTAAACTTAACTATCAAAAGAAATACTCATACTATCAGTAGAATCCCAAGATTTATATGCTAATATGTCTGTACGCACTGATAGTGAATGATGAGGAATAGAAACATCAAATTTTTTGACTTCAGAAGCTCTCAAACTCATCAAACCAAAAATAAATTTTCCTTTAAATTCTTGGTGGAAAGAAGCTCCACATTAAAAAGTTTTTTAAGTATAATAAGAAAGGTTTATGCTTGGCATATCTAATTGCCACCCATTTAATTCCTCATCTGTAATTGTACTTCCAGTAAATAATTATTAGACTAAATATTCCGCTTATATTTAAGAGAAAAAGGGTAAGAATATTCCTAGTTTATGAAAATATTTATTACCAGAAATGACCAATCTTACATGGATAATGATTATCAAAAAGAATTGCATTAACCTCACTTTTGTTCTTTTTTTAATTTTAATTAAAAAAGTAAAGTGATTATTAATGAAATAAATATATTAAAAGTTTATTCATTATCTTATTTAAATTTTGCAAAATTTGTGATGTAGTTTTGAGTAATTGTGTAAAGAGACTAACAAAAATAGATGGTATTCAAAGTATATGCTGGAGAGAAAAATTAATAAATGAGCTTTACCTTTGATATAAATCTTCTTATTCAAATTAGTTTACTCCCTCGCAAACAAAAATAATGAGCTATTTATTTAGTTATTTTCTTTCATTAATCTTATTTAAATATGAGATTACTGTAGAGTCAAATAATTCAAGAGATTTAGATATTAAATATCTACCACTTAAAATATAGCCAATGCCATTTACATCATTTTTTAGAAATTTTTAATTCTTTATAAAATAATGTAAGAAAACATTATTATTTGCATTGTCATTTCAATTAATCGGAAGATACTTTCTCTTTTATTGTTTTATTGTTTAAGTTTTTTCTTCATATCACTTATTAGAAATACTGCAAATTATTTAATATATATCATATTAATTATGACTAGGATACTTTATGAAAAGCAATTAATTAATTTATAGATCTAATATACTTACAAGAAAGATTAAGAAGTGATTTAAAATTAGATACAAAAAATATCCTCCTTCATATGATAATTTGAGTATAAGTGTTAAGATAAAATTTATTGCAAACTTCGTTAAATTTTTATTATTTATAAATTTAGTTTTACCTCTTATAGAACTATCCAAATTCCTTACTATTTTTGAATGAATTTATAATCAATTTCAATTTCAAGGTATAATAAATTAAAGGATCTAAAACCACACATACTAATATCAAAGTTAATTAAAGGCAAGCTAAATTACCTCAAAAGATTTCTTTTCAATAAAACAAGTATTGAAGATTACTCCAAAATAATAATATTTCTATCAATTTTTATTTGAACGAATTTTTCCTTCATAAATTAAAGTAAAATATTTTTAATACTAATATTACAAATAAATTATAGGATACATTAATTTAAATAAATGCAAAAGTTTTCTCTTTATCATATGAAGAGTGATTGAACTTTGCTAAAGTATTTACAGTGATAGGTTTACTTTCTAAGAATAATTAATATTATCCATTTTAGATATGTACACCACAAAATTTATTTAAAAAATGAATGGTTTTAAAGTATTAAAAGTCTATTCAAGTAATAAATATCTTATTAGATTTTGATTGAGTCAACTATTACTTTATACGGTTCTTTCTATCATGTAACTTGAATAGAGATTATTTTATTAGATACATTTACATAATAAATCAAATCACGTAAATTTAAATTATTTGATGTTATATTATAAAATATACAGTTGACCATTTTCAATACTCGAAAACGATATTTTTTACAAAAATTGTTTTTCAAAAATAAAAGTTATAAAAATAAAATACCTAAGCAAAAAAAGCTGAATAGAAAAAATTCTTATAAGAAAAGAATATCAATAGCAAAAATCAAATAGAAATTGCCTTGATTTAGAAAATGGTATGATAATTATTAAAAAGCATAAATTAAAACTACTAAAAGAATATGTAAATTTAATATTAGATAAACTTCTTCGAAAATATTATTTATTTTTGTTAGATCTATAGCCTAAGTATTTATAAACTAAAATTATTCGTTTAAATTTTAGTTTGAATTTCAAAAATCTTTTATTGCATAGTAATCTTAATTTTATCCAAATGACTTTAATAATTGTTTGATATCATCAAATTTAACAATTTCAAAAAATGTCAATTATTTAAATTTTATCAAATTTTAAATGGAAATTTGATTTCATTCCCTAATAATAGGGTTTATTCTTAAGATTGATAAAGAATTATTAATTGCTGAAAGTCGATTTCTCTTATTACAAAGTGAAAACATGCATTATTACTTTACAAAGATATCATCTTTATTTTACATTAAAAATAAGTCCCTCAAAATCTTCATTAAGATATTAAAGAATACAATAAAAAAAATCTTTAGGTTAGCAAATTAATTAAAAGATACTTTACTTACTTACTTACTTGCTTGCTTTCTACTTTTCGAAAAATATTAATATTTATAAATTTAATACTAAATATAACTTAATTTTTGAGATTAAATAAGATTTAGTAATTAATTTAATTCAAATGTATAATTAATAAGTAAAATAGTAAAGCACATAAAAATTTACTATCACTACCTTTTTAAGGTATTTTAATGCAGTCTGCAGAGATTTAATAATTGATAATTCAAATAGTAATTTTTAATTTTTTTAAAAGGATCAATTTATTAATATGTAATGTAAATCAAAATCATTGATAATACATAAAAACTTGAATCTTATCTAAATTTTCGTAATATAATAAAATTATGATATTTGAAAAATAAAAATGAAAATCAAGAAACTATTTATTATCTGTGTTAAATTAATTAATATTAATATATTTAAATAGGTTTTTGGGAAAAATCTTTTAATAAACAAAGAAAGATTCTTTTATAAATAATTCAAATTTGTATAAAGGAATAGATTATCATTTTATTTTACATACCAAATAAATTCCTCAAAATTTCAATTGGAAAATTAATGAATTCAATAAAAGCAATTTTTAGGTTATTAACATAGTTGATTTTTATTAATTAAAAGATTCTTTACTTACTTATTCACATGCTTTTCAAATTATTTAAAATATTAGAAAAATATTGATATATATTAAATACTAATTATAACTTAATTTATGAATTTAAACATGCTTTAGTAATTAATTTAATTGAAATAATATAATCAATTGTCAAGAGATCTTAGAGAGTTGCTGTGAGTAAATTTTTCTGGTCTTTGTTCTTTTACTGCAGTACGCAGAGATTTTATAATTGATAATTCAAATTTTGATTTCTAGTATTACTAAAAAGGATCAATTTTATATGTAATAAATCCAGGATTATTTTTCTTATATTCGATTTTATAATTTTGATATTTTAAGTAAATTATTTTAATGCCTTTGCAAAGAGCTATGATAACACTTAGTAATTAAAATCCTACTAATAAATACATGACAACTAGTTTATTTACAAAAATAATAAATTAATTTTTCTAAATAAAAAATAATTTTATTACTTTAAGATTTAGATTTATCATTGGCTATGATGAGCAGTGAAATAATAGTAGTATAGAGTAGTTCTAAAAAAGTTATTATACAAGTTCTATGGACATTCTTTAAAGGACGGATTATTATTATATATAATATAAATACTAAATTCAGACCAAGATTGATATAAATCGAAATCATTTCTGTCTTAATGAAGACAATTGAAAATACTATTATTATCTTTCTCAATTCAAAGAAAACCCAGAATAATCTCTTAGAAATCTATAAATTTATTAGTCCATGAAAAAGCTGCCAGTTAAAGTTCAAAAATTGTTATTAATTTTTATCAACTTTTAACTTGATAATAAAATAGAGGTTTAGGGTGCATTAAGCTATATAAATAAATGTAAAGAAGAAATAGAAGGCTATTTCTTAATATTAGGCTTATTATATTTTAAACAACTCAGAAGTTGTAATACTAATTAGCAGCATATTCGAACAAATCATCCATAATTTTATTAAAATATTATTTCTAATGAATAATTCTACCTTAGATTATCTCTTCAAGAAGAATAAACCCATAGATACTAAATAAATTACCAATAGAATGAATCCTTAGAATAAATAGTTATTTAGAATTGAATTAGTGATTGGTTAAACATTTATCATCATTGGGTAGTATTACCCAGAATAAATAGTTTTAATAGTTTCATCTTTACTAACAATTTAAGAAGGAGAAATTAAATTGAAAATATTATGTGAAAGAGAGTATTTTAATGCGATTTCTTTTGCAAAATAAAGAGAATCTATCTCTAGCAAACAATAATTCCCTATTTATTAAATAATTTAAATGTAATAAATTCCTATAAATCCTATAAATGAATAACTTGATAGGATAAAACCTATCATAATAAATAATGAGACAAATCCCACTATATTCTCTAATTTATATAGATTTTCTGATGAGTTAATTAAAGATTGACACTCCACACTAGAATTCATAGCATCAAGTGATTTACATAACATATTCTATACAAATTCAGATTTTCTTTATTCATTCATACATTCAACTGAATTTGTATCACTACATATAGTACAATCATCAGCGGTTACTCCACATTCTTTGCATTTTGAACTGCATTCTTTGCATTACGTTATTAAATTGTTTTTAACTATTTCTGCCTTTGATGCATAATAGCCTTGTTTGCATGATAATTAGCATACATAATCCTAAACAACTAAAGGTGATTTGCAAGCATCACTACATGATTTATCAGTTTATGAAATAATTGTTTTTGATGGGCAAGAGTCAACACAATAAATACCATAAGAATAAAATTATGAGTCACATTTGTTACATGTTTTATCTGTACATGTTAAACAGCCTTCTCCATAAGTTTATTCACAAAATACACAAATAGGCAAGAGATTATCTGTAAATCCTTGATATTGATTGGAATCGCATACATCTGTGCAAATATTTTTTACATTGTTATAAAATAAAGGGAGTTTGCAAGATTTGCATTAATTTTCATCTCCTCCACTACAAGTTGTGCAATTAGCATGACATTTTGTACATTCATTAATTTAATTGTTATTATAATAGCCATCTGGGCATTTTTGAACACATTATTTTTTTTGATCATCAAAATAAGTACCACTATAACAGGTGGAACAATTGTTTTCTAAAGGACCAGTACATGATTTACAATTTGTATTACATGTAGTGCATATATTAGTTGTATTATCTCCATATTAATTAATTTCACAAGTACTTACACAAGTTCCACTAGATTTTTACAGATATGTACCTCCGCTACAAGAAGTACAATCATTATTAGTTTTACCTGAACAAGTTAAGCAACTTTACTCACACTAGTTACAAGTATTTGTACTAGTATCTCCATATTAATTACTATCACATTATGATAAACATTTATTTAAACTTTACTAATAAAATGAGCCATCACTACAGCTTAAACAATTACTATTTAATCCTCCATTACACGATTTACAAGATGGATCACAACTTGTACAAATCTATGTAGAATTGTCGCCATACTAATCGCCATTACAAGTGGTTACACACTTTCCATTAGATTATTATAAATAGGTTGAATTATTACATGAAGTACAATTGGTAGTCTATATTCCATTGCAAGTTAAACAGCTAGGATCACATGGTTCACAAGTATTATTATTTTAATTACTAAATTAATTACTGTTACATTATGAAACGCATTCTTTAAGAGAAGCTTAATAATAAGATCCTTTACTGCAACTTTCACAGTTATTACTTAATCCACCAAAGCAAGTTTTACAACTGGTATGACAAGTTTTACATTTAAAATCTAAATTATCGCCATATTATCCATCGTTACATTTAGATACACACTATGAAAGAGATTCTTATAAAAAAGTGTTCTTACAAGAAGTGCAATTAATATTAGAAGATCCATTACATTCAAAACACTCTGCATTACAATTTTTACAAACATTATTATCTCCATAATATTATGGAGGGCATGTTAAAACACAAGTATTAGTAGTTGAATCTAAAAAATAAAATCCAGTACACGTAGAACAAGTTGATCCTTTATTATTTTTTATTTGAAAATAAGTTATAAATTTAGAAATGATTTTATTAAGTTAATATAAATATTTATTTTAAAATAAATCAAATAGGAAGGTCATTCAAATGAAATTTAAATTATTATTAGATAAAATATTTAGGAGCATTATTATCATAATATATTTGTTTTTAGGAAATTAAATTAAGTGTTTGGTATTTATTCATTTACTTAAATCCTTCTAAAAGTAAATAGATTTTTAGAGGATTATTAAGCAAATAGATTATTTTTGAATAAATAAGAATCAATTAATAAACAATCCTTTTTTAATTATTTTTACCATCTGAACACATAGAGCATCCTGCTTAGCAATCGGCACATTTATTTTGACCACTTATTTTGTATGATCCATCAGGACAAACTGATTAGCATATTCCCTTGTACAAATTTGTCGATATATTACATTATGTACATTCTGTACTAGAATTACATGCAAGGCAGTTAGAGGAACACTATAGTTAAATATGTTAAATTGAATTAAATTTAATCATTTATTTGTAGAGAATCTTAAATTGAACTATTTTACATAATGAATTTATACATAGAATTCTCTTATTCCAAAAGAATGGATATTTGGCAACTGATCCAAATTAGTTGTTATCATTATTGATAAATTTAAAGCTGAATGCGTAGAAGTATAAGTTATTTAGGAAACTGTATCATAAATTCCTTTGTCTCCACAAATATTTGTTGATTAAGAAAGGGTTTTAAATGTATGACTTATAATGCTATTGTCGATATATACTTAAACACTTTTGGTACTCCAATTATCAATTTAGAAAATAATAAAGCTGATATCCAATTTCCAATGAGGAGCTCTTTTTATTAGAAATAAATCATAATAAGATTCTATCTGAAATACAATTAATCATTTATTACAAATTAGAAAATGATTTTGTTATAGAGGAGTTTTTAGAAGCAAGATATGCTCCACCTAAAAGCTTATAGCTTCCACATTTTGTTGTATGTGCTCCTGTATCTTACTGATTATAAAAATAGCCCATAAAACCTGTGATAATAAAGTCTTAATTTTAAACCTCGATTTCTCCATAATTATCAGTATTAAGCCCTTAAAAGAGAACTCCAGTATCTAAATTGAGGTATTTAATTAATTGAAAAATTGATAAATATTAGAATCTAATTAACCAGAATAAAAACTAAAGAAATTATTATTACTTTGATCAGCAACTAATGGCTAATAATCAGCAAAAATCTTTAATACACACAATCCATCAATTAGATAAGCTTAAATTTAGCAAGTAATACATTTCAATAATGAACTATCCCATTAGCTGCAATAACTATCGTTTATTTTGAGGCAAATTCCATTGGGTATGTCCAATTAAAATCCACTTGGGCAATTGGCTTAACACTAACCTTAATGGTAATATTAATTACTATCGCAAGGTTAGCATACTTTTGAGGAAGAGATGTACTTTGAGGGATTTTAACAACTCAAACAATTATTCTATTTATCGAAATAACATATCCTCAATTATTTTTAAATTAAAAGAAAAAAGATTTACAACTAAAGGTCCATCACAAGAATAACAAGAAGGATGGCAAGTATCTATATAAAGATATAGATTTTTTATCCCAGCACCTTCATCTGTATACGACTAATCTAATCCTGCAAAAATATCCAACTAGATGTCCTCTGATGTTAGAAAGGTTTATTATAATAATACTAAAGTATCATTCGATCCTGAACAAATAATATCACCTTAAGAAGAATCACTCTTAGTATATTTAACAGAGAATTTCAAAGAGGGATTAGAGAGAGTAGTTGAGCTTATTTAAACATAATCATTATAGTCTACTGTTCTTAAAAGAAGTAGATCTAATCTAATAGAAATCTTCCAATGTGGGAGGATATTCTAAAATTTATACGTATAGGTAATCTAGTAATTTAATATTCCCATTATTTATTGCTCACTATATTCTGTATATTTATTATTAGTGCATTGAAAGAAATTTTAAGTATATGGGTCACTCGAAGTACTCTTCGTCCATGAATTCAACTCCAATAAAGGTATTAGAGGACTTGTAAATAGAGATGTAAACAAATACTCATCTATTATAAATTAGATTTTATTATTTTTTTATTTTTTCTTAAATTTTATAATAGTTTTACATTAAAGGGAGATCTTTAATACAAAGAAAAAAATAAATCCTTTCATTAACTAATTTTAGAAACAAATTCACTTTATTTTTAAAATTAAATTATTATCTTCTTTTATTATGATAAAATGATCACTTCATTTAACCTTTCTTGAATTTAGATATTACTTTTAATTACATATCGTAGAATCTTACAATTCTTAAATATTAATTTCCTCACATTTTTTGATTACTTCAATTTAAAAGAAAAGAGTAAAAAATTCTTTTTCACACAATTTTTTTAGTTCTCTTTTTCTTCTTACTTTTGCATTAAAAAAATTTTATTTTAGAATGTTTTAATAATTAGAAAATTTTTATTAGGTTTCTTCAATATTTTTAAAAAGATTTTAATTTCCTCTATAAAAGATGCAATGAGAATAGTATTACTATGGGATAGAAGTAAACAATTTATTGATCGCGTTTAAATAAAGACATTAGTCATTTCCTTTTATCTATTAATTATATGGAAAGGATATTTAAATAAAAAAACTATCTAAATCCTAATTAAGTTTTCACCACATAATCATCTTTTAATAATAAAAAGGCAAGTAACGCCAAAAGGAATAGGAAAATAAGATCAAAATTCTTCTTCCCCTAAAAATATTAACTCATTCAATAAGTCGTATTCTAATTTCTATTATTTGCGAAATAATTTACAAGTAAAGAGATAGATTAAATAAAAACAAAATATGGAAAGAAGTTAAAAACTCAAATTCTATTGGCATATCTTTAATTAGTTGAGAAATAGAAAGATAAGATATAATATTATATTCTTTTTTTATTAAGGATAGATAATTCGAAAATTAGTCTGTAATCACAATCAAAACTTTCTTTAATTGTAAAAAAGTATTAATAACATCTCAAAATTAATTTTGTTATAAAGCCTTTTTTTCATCTTACTATTTTTTAAATTTTGGTTTATATTATTAAAGTAATCCTAAAAATTATTGATTGCATCTTCATTATTAATTGTTTCTTCAAATTAATTAGATAGAGTTAATCCATTCATAAATTTATCTTTTCATATTATTATCAATATATTTACAGAATGTAAATTACATAACTTTGTAGTTTCTTTCTCCTCCCATTCAAACAAATTAATTGAAAAAATACATTTATTGTTTTTATTCTAAAATCTGTTAACTTTACTATTACTTTTAGACGTACTTTTTATTATAAAATAATTCTTTATACTTTTACAAATTGATACATGCTAATATAATAATAAAATGAAAAATAGTGAAATTTAAAAAATTATTTTGAATTTATAATTAAAATGTATTTTTTGACTTCCTACTTTAATATACAAATTGAGTAAATTATCAACAAAAATTAAATAAAGTTTTTTTATTATAGTTATTCAATTAATATTATTATTTAAAAAAATCACCCACCGAGGGGCTCGAACCCTCGACCACCAGCTTAAAAGGCTGGCGCTCTACCGACTGAGCTAGACGGGTGTTATACTAATAGTAAAATTTTTTTTAAGAGTCTTTTATCATACTTAATTTTAATTTATTATTATAAAAAAATATTGATTGAAATCTTCTTCTATTCCTAACTAATTAATTTCTTATATCTTTACGCCTATTCTACTGTCTTTAAAATATAAAATAATTTTCTATGCTTTTACTATCTATGCATATTAACGAAAATAGAGTAATTTTAAAATATATATTGAATTCCAAATGTATTTTTTTAATAAAATTGAAATATATAAATTGAATTAAATATAAACAAATACTACTCAAATGGTATTTAATTAAAATTCTTCCTTTAATATTAACATTTAAAAAATCACCCACCGAGGGGCTCGAACCCTCGACCACCAGCTTAAAAGGCTGGCGCTCTACCGACTGAGCTAGACGGGTGTTATACTAATAGTAAAAATTTTTTTAACAGACTTTTATCTTAATTAGAAATGTAAAAAAGATACTAGAAAGATATTGATTACCACCATATCAATTCTATAATCTAGCAGTTTAAAAAAGAGTTGACCTTTCTTTAAAATAAAAACTAGATTTTGTTGGAGAGAAAGTAGTAATCTTACTCATTTCTAATTATTCAAAAGGAGGAATTACTTCGTTAATGAATTTTTATTTTTCTTTTAATTTACCAATCTTTAATACTTTATCTTTTGCATATTTGATTAAATAAATAAATACTGTAGAGACTGAAAGGAATTAAATGGCAACAACCATAAACATTTATACTATATTTTAATTAAAATTCATATTAACAAAAAAAATGAAAAAGAAAATGAAACTTTACCCATTACAAGAATCCTACTATTAGAAAAAGGAAGCAAAGAAACAATAAGGAGATATATAATCTCTAAAGCTAGTATTAAACAGTTACTGAGTTTGGTATTGAGTGGTCTTAAGATTATTAAATAAACAATAAAAACTGAATTTATTGCTAAGTTCATCCACACTGAAAAATTATTAGCCTGTAGCTTTACAATAATTATTCCAATAATTATCTTTCGAGCTTCAAAGAAAATCCAAAATAATCTTTTATATAGATGAAGCTATAGATTATTAATTAAAATTATTGAAATTTATCCTTAATAAGAGCATTAAGGGGACTAATTCATTCTATATTTTACAACCATAACAATACCTATCACAAATTAAATGATAAACAAAATAGAAAATAAGGATATCCAGGCTATTTCTTATACTGTAGATTTATTTTCAAATAAAGGACTATTAAAGGCACTTATTACCAAGAAATTAGAAGTTATCAT
Source organism: Tetrahymena borealis (assembly GCA_000260095.1). Taxonomy (NCBI): domain Eukaryota; phylum Ciliophora; class Oligohymenophorea; order Hymenostomatida; family Tetrahymenidae; genus Tetrahymena; species Tetrahymena borealis. The sequence continues at coordinate 175,938 of JH651316.1, forward strand.
CCATAATTTAGCAAAAATATTTTATTTTATATATTATCCTACTTTAGACTATCTATTGAAGAAATGAAAAGTTATGCAAGTTATGTAAACCAAAAGAAGTAATACTCCTTAGTAAAAAAAGTTGCTAAAAAAGGTAGTTTTAAAATCCTGTAAAGGCACTAACATCTTAAAATAATGAGATAATTTATATCTCTTTGTATATTCGGTATCAAAGGTTGAAGGTGTAGGAATCATATTAAAAATATTATGAGCATAGCAATACTTAAGTGAAGTTTCTTAAACCATAAAGATTTGATTAGATTTTATTAAAACAAAATTGCCAATCATTTAAATGATCTAAATATAATAAAGGCTGATAAATTCTACAATGGAATCTGTTAAAAAAATTGCTAAAATCATAATAATTAATGTAATAAATCCAAAATAATTCTCTATCGTGGTTTAAGATTCTTGATAGACAATAGCTTCTTAGCAATATTATCTGTCTTTTATTTAAATAGACAAGCAAAGCTTCCTTTTATAAAAATCTATCAAATTCTCTGAACTTATACAATCAGATGAGTCTTAATCCTAGCAAACAGTGCATTCATCTGCTTTATTTATGCACTCACTGCATTATTATGAACATTTTAAGCACTGATTTATTGATTAATCTTTTTATATTTATTGGTAATAACCTGAATTGCATTATTATTAACATTTTAGATCTTAAACAACATTTGGAGGCAAACATTGGTCTACACATTCTTTATTTTCATTAATCAAAAATTTATTATCACAGTTATCAATACATCCACTACCATATTTATAAGTATCTACTAAGCATTCAAAGCATTAATTTTAATTACAAGTTGCACATCCATTTCCAAAGTTTTTTCTACATGAAAAACATATGGGCTATTTTTTGTTTGGATTATCCTTGTCTTCTATTACCAATTTTATTTCGCCATTTTAGCATTCTTTATCGCATGTTCCTTTTAAAGGCTAGAAATACAAAGGTATTTCACATGATAAGCATTCATTTTGTAAATTTCCACTACATGTTAAGCAATTACTGTAACATTATACACACGTTTATGTTGATTGATTTAAATAAAATTTTTATTTGCAAATACATTCTTTCTTTAAGCTATTGTATTCTTCATTAGTTTTGCAAGATAAGCATTCATTTTCTTAAGGACCTGAGCAAGTTTCACAACGTATATTACAAGATTTACAAGTAGAAGTTATAACATCTGAATATTCTCCACTTTTGCAAGTCTCTTTACATTCTTTACTATTAGTCTGCAAGAAAGTACCTTATTTACAAGAAATACAATTAATTTCTAATGAACCAATGCAATTTTCACAATTACTGTGACAAGGTTTGCAAGTAGAAGTTTAAGTATCTGGATATTCTCCGCTTTTGCAAGTCTCTTTACATTCTTTACTATTAGTTTGCAAGAACACACCTAATTTACATGATAAACAATTACTTTCTAATGGACCCAAACAAGTTTCACAATTACTATGACAAGGCTTGCAAGTAGAAGTTAAAGTATCTGGATATTCTCCACTTTTACAAGTCTCTTTACATTCTTAAATAGAAGTTTACAGGAATGTACCTAATTTACATGATAAACAATTACTTTCTAAAGTCCCATTACAATCTAGGCATTTATTGCTGCATTATATACAAGATATTATATTTTCTTATTTATTACTATCAAATTCTATTAAAGCTTTTAATCCTGGTGCACAAGGTAGGCATATTTTTGGTTATCCTAAAGAAGGGTATTAACAATCTTCAACACATTATTTTAATTCTTCTAAAATGAAAGTATTATTAGGGCATTCCTATACACATTCAGTTCCATATAAATAGAATGTAGTTTCACATTAAGTACACTTAGTTTAATTGCATTAAAGGCATCTATCTACATATAATTCTTTACAATCTATGCATGCAGGGTATTAAACATTTATTATTTTATTAAAAGGTGGATTTACTTATGCAACTTAGTCAGTATTGCACTTGCTTACACATTTATTAGTTTATTGCTATAGAAATAAAGGATAATTACAAGAAAGACATTTATCAAAACTTCCTTAACAAACTGAGCATGTTGTATCGCAAGATTAGCACTGCTTAGAATCGTTAAGAAATTTTCCTATAGGGCATTAACTTATGCATTTCTAAAATTCAATATCTAAAACCTAAGTATCCTCACAGGATGTACAGTTCTTTGGCTAACCAGAGCATGTTTTACAAGATGAATCACAAATTTAGCATTCTTTTGTTATAAGATTACCAAAATAACCAATGTCACATAAACTGACACATGAATTATTTTTTAAAAATGTTAAATCAGGGCAAGAAATACAATTATTCTCAGTAGGACCGTTGCAATTATAGCATTTACTATTACATTATTAACAACTACTAGAAAAACTTAGATATTGTTTATCAAGACATATTTTTTTACAACTTGAAGCATTATTTGTGTCCTATTAATAAGGGGATACACACTAATCCATACAAACTTACTGATCTTCCAGCTTTAATGTATTAGTAGGGCAATAACTAAAACACTTATTTTGGTAATTATAAGATGTACTTTCACATTAAACACAGCTATTTTCTGTACACTTTTAGCAACCTTAATTATAAAGTTAATTACAATCAATGCAAGATTTATAATAGACGTTTTATTAATTTTATTAAATTATAATAACTTGATTTTATTCACAATTTTAAACACATGTATTAGTTTTAGGATTTAGTAATAAAGGAGAAGAACATGTTAAACACTTGTTGATACCAGCTGCAGAACATGTTAAACAACTATTATCACATTTTGTACATGATTAGTCTGTATAATTATTAAAGTAACCATTTGGGCATTACGAAAGGCATTAGTTTTTTATTTTATCTAAAAAAAAACTAGAAGCACATGAAAAACAGTTTTTGGTAGAACCGCTGCATGTTAAGCAAGATGAATCACAATTTAAGCATTTATTGTTAGTGCTATCTAAGTACTAATTACCAAAGCATGAACTAGTGCAAGTATTATCTACTGTTTATAGATGTTTAGGTAACTCACAAGTCAAACAAATATTTAAACTAGAACAAGTCAAACAAGTAGAATTGCAATTAATGCATTTATTTTAATTTACATCAATATATTAATTTGATTAACAAGTACTCACACAAGAATTGTCATTTGTTTAAAGAATATTTGGTGTCTAGCAAGCTAAACAACTCTTATCAGTAGGTCCATCGCATTTCAAGCAATCATTATGGCACTAACAAAGTAATTTTTATACAATAATAGTTTATAAAAAATATTTTTATTAAAAAATGTAGCTAGTTTACATAATCTACAATAATATAGAGTTCTCTGATTCCTACGGCTGCATCAACTCCATTAAAATTTATATCTGGCACACTTATTTCGATGGTTAAGCTTGTAGATTAATGTTAAAATTATGAGTTTAACTGTTCTAATCTATCTTTTTTTGAAATTTATCCACAAAATGCATCTTCAATATAATTTTATATTTTTAGATTTTGTTCGTTTTTATCTGCAAAAAGCTTACACTTGCAATTTACGCATTAATCAATTTTCATTATTAAAAAATTGACTGAAACTCTCCAATGAGGATTACTTGATAAATAAATAAATAGATTAATCTTATGAACTAGAAGAATAATAATATTATTAAATTAGAGGATTACAGATTATTAAAAGAAACTGAGTATAAAGGGGTTTCTACAGCTAAATATGCTCCTCCAAGAAGCCTATACTGTCCACAGGTGGTAGAAGATGCAGTTGTAGTTGTAGTTGGAGATGTAGGATAGTTTGATATAGCTTCATAATTATTTTTATTTCCAAATAAATAGTTTACTCCTTACATTTCTACATATATTCGACCGAAAGAATCATTATTCAAAGCTTTTAAGATATATTAGCTTGCTTTTAATTTTTATTTAGAAATAGAGTGGTAAAAATTAATCAAAGGATACTTTTTAATTAATTAGAAACTTAAAAAATTTTACTTAGATATTCCTTAACTATAGGTGTATAACCTTAAAAAGATTTTTTGATGCAAGTATCATCAGCTAGATAAAATTCATTATTACAAGTCTTACAATTATTCGATTCAGTATCAATATCGTTACAGCTACTATTTTTTTCCTAACACAAAAATTGTACTTTATTTGCAAAGTAACCTGTAGGACAGGTTGGTACACATGCTTTATCATAAAAGTATTAATTTTCTCCGCATTAGCATCTATTATTTTGAATTACCATTGATCCATAACAAGTTAAGCATTAATCCTTTATTTCAAAAAATTATTTTAGTATATTTCCTCAACAAAAAATATATTATACTTATTTAGGACCTGAACAACTTTGGCAGGTTGGGTGGCATTTATCTATGTGTAAATAAAAGTTTCTTATGCCTGCAGCTTCATTATACAATGGTTCATCTGCTACAATAGTGATTTCAATATTTAATTTGTCAGAGGAATGAGGTAATAGCTTAGAATATTTTGTTATTTGATCAAACCATTAATTTTCTTATGAACAAAGAGGAGTACCTCCACCAGGATATTTTTTTATAAATTTATCTAAAGTAGATTGTATCTGAACGTTAACATAATCACTAGGATCTAGTGATCTATAAATCAATAGATCAAAGCTTACCTCTAATCTATAATGAGGTTCATTAATTTAAAAAGATTTCCTCATTATATTTGCATTTTTCTCAATAAAAATAAACTATTTTAGACTAAATTCAGTATAGTCAGTATTAGGACAGGTAAACTATTATGATGTTGTTACCCATTCTGCTAATTCTAAATCAGATATCCCATTTCCAGTAAATCCCTTATATAATAAGTATTCATCTTTTTATCATAAAAAAATCTCTCTTTATAATTATAAAATATTTTTACTATTTGTTACCTGAATTAGTGTATCTAAGCAATAAAATAAAAATTAAGAAGATCTAAATCATTTATCTATCTATCTATTCTCTTTAGAATCTAATCTTCTTTCTCTTTTTTAAATTATTAGAAGTTAAATTTTTAGTACTTTTTGTCTAGATTTTATCTTTCACTTAATTAATGATCTAACAATTTTATATTTTATCAATTTTTATAAATTCCTCTTAAATTACTGTTACTATATTTATAATCTATCAAGAAACTATCATCTTAAAATTTTGATAATAAGTTATTTAATAATACGCTAACACATCTATTCTTATCTCGTTTACAGTAAAAAATTAAGATGCTGTTGAAAGAAGAAATAAAGAGACAAAGAAACAAATAAATTATATTTTAGTTATATTTAAATTAGTTTTAATAAGTTCGATTACATATTTTTTATAAATAAATTAATACGATATTTAAGAATGTATTTACACTGAAATAAAATTATTTTCTTAGTTTTAGTTTTTAAATAAATCAATTTTACAGTCTTACAGTAGAATATTGAGCTTAACTTTCCTTAAAAGAATAATTACTTTTATTTGGATACCAAGTTGTTACCCTTGTCATTTCGAATTTTTCGAAGGGATCAATAGTATATGTCAAAAATTTAGGTTTTTCTTCTTATTCTTTCTTTAACTGCTAAAGCTTGGCAATTGTAGCTTATATCACACATCCAATAATAGCAATGGTTGAAATAATTTGCTAAACAATGATTAGGTACATCAAAACTATTTTATTAAATTAATATTAAGTTAATAATAAAAAATTATTTTATTTTACTTTAAGTGAGAATTTTTCTATTTTAAAAGGGGATCAAGGCTATAGTAGATGTGTACATTACTTCTAAAAATATAATAAAAATACAGTAAGTTTTCTTTTAGATAGGTTAACATAGTAAGAGATAGAGAAGGAAAATAGAGTTGAGTCCAATATTAATCCATACAGCAAGATTATTAGAAGAAAAATATAAAATAGATATTCCAATGATTATTTTTCTGAGCTCAAAGAATATCCAAAAGAGTCTTTTTATTAGGTGAGAATCTAGTTCACTTAATATAAATAACTGATTATTTTAAGAATTTTCTGATGAAGGTTATACTCTATATCGCATGATTTAAATAACATTAATTACATTCTAGGTTATGTAAACAAAAAGGATAATACTAACCCAAGATATTTCAGTTGCTAAAATACTTTTCTAAAATAAAGGACTTCTTATTACACTAATGATGAGATAATTAGATACGATCATCCATAATTTAAGAAGAGCCTTTGTTCTGATAAATTAACCAATTTACATCTTTATCTTAAATAATTTTAAGAATAAACATGTTAAATAAAGAAAGAGGATAAGACATCCTTAATAAAAGAAATTATCAAAGAACACACTCCTATAATTTTGGATATTAATGAGAGTTTAGTAATAAAATGATACTTAAGTTTTATCAGATTATTATCCATCGATAAAGGAAGGGATAGGTATTAAATTAAATATGTTATGAGCCATGCAATATTTAAGAGTCATTTCTTATGCAAAAAATAAATTTTTAGATTATATGAGCATATAATCCCCTATCAATTACATTACTTAAATATAATAAAGCCCAATAAATGCCGTAAATGAATGTGTAGAAAGCACAGCTGCTATCATAATAAATAATGTAATGAATCCAACATAATTTTCAATGGATGTTAATTCATTTGAAGTAGATATACTATCTTTACATTAGTCTGAATCGTTTATATCTAACGACTCACATAATTTATTTTCATAAAATACGCTTTTATGAAGTTAGTTCAAGCAATCAGGAGAAGAAACATCCTTACATGTAATGCATTCATCAGCAGCATTAACACACTCATGGCAAATATCACTACACTATAAACATCTTGTGATAACTTAATTATTGAAATTCTGTTATACTACATAACTATGATCTGTGCAATTCGATTAACAATATTAACCTTCAACTACTTTAGGAGCACTGCAAGTATTTACACACTCCAAAGAATCTAAGATGATAAATTTACTTTCAATGCATTACTCAATACAATAAATTCCATATTTGAATGTGCTAGAATCACATATTTTACAGCCATTTTCATCACACTTTGTGCATCCTTTACCATATATGCTAGAACAAGAAAGGCAAATAGGTAACATTATTGTAGGATCATATTCGTCAGCAATAAAAGACTTGAATTGATCAGGCTCACATTCTTTTATGCAAATATTTTGAAGAGGTTAGTAATATAAAGGTAATTCACATGAAAGGCATTAATCTTCTTTGCTTCCACTACATGTTAAACAGCTATCACCACATTACTAACATTCGCTTGTTCCTTCGTCAAAGTAATGCTTAAATTTGCAAGTGCACCTATGAGTCAAGCTATTATAATCTAAACCAAACTTGCATGAGGAACAATTATTGTCTAAAGGACCTGAACAAGTTCCACAAAGTTTATTACATTGATCACATGTTAATGTTATTGAATTTGGATACTCTCCTCCCTCGCAAGTATTTTTACATTCTTTACTTTGAGTTTATAAATAAGTTCCCTGATTACAAGATAAACAATTTTAATCAGTTGGTCCATCACATTCTTTACATTTACTGTTACATTTTTTACAAATAAGGATCTTTTAATTGTAAATGTTATCATAGTCTTCGATAGTATAATATCCTGGATCACATTTGTTTGAACAAAGATTATCTATCTAATAATAAGGGTCATAACAAGTTTCAACACATTTTCTCTCAGATTCAAAAATAAATGTTTTAATCGGACAACTATCAATACATTTAGAATTATAAAAATATTAAGGAGAGTCACATGATGTACACGAGGTTTCATTACAAGTTAAACATTTCGATCCATAAATATCACTACAATTAATGCAAATTGGGTATTACACGTTTTAAGAATAGTTTGGAGGAGGGTATATTGAGGCAAGCTAATTAGATTAACAATTACTAATGCATTCATTTTAACCATTAATGAGGGATGATTATAAAAAGAGAGGATGACTACAAGATTAACAATTTTTAGATGATCCAGAGCAAGTTAAGCAATTGCTATCACATTTAATGCATTCCTTCGAGCTCTAATTAGCATACTTACCATCTGGACAAGACTAAACGCACTTTTATGATTCAATATCTAAATATTTTGAATTTTAACAAGATGTGCAGACTGTAGATTATCCTTAGCATGTTTTACATGAATTATCACAATCTTAGCATATGTTTAAATCAGAATCTCCATATTTTCCAACTCCACAAGATATTACACATTCATTATTGTTCAATAAAAAACTATTAGGATTACATGAAATACAATCATTAGACTAAGGACCACTACAATCAAAACACTATGAATTACATTGCTAACATTAGCTAATATTATTATCTAGATAGTAATTTTATGGACAAATACTTTCACACTATTAATTAGTTATTGATAATTAATAAGGTGATACACAACTATCTACACAAACTTGTTAATACTACACTTAATATGTATTATTTGGACAGCTTTGTACACAAGTTGTTTTATATTTTAAATATCCAGAATCACACTAAATACATGTATCAATAGAACATTTAGTGCATCCTAGATTATGTAATGCACTACAACTTTAACAAACTGGCTCAAATATTTGCTAGCTGTTTAATACAAAACTCTTTACTTAATTTTAATCACAATCACTGACACAAGATTTAGTATCTTAGTTAAAATACAAGGGAAGAGAGCAAGAGGAGCATGCAGTACTAGTTGAAATACAAGTTAGACATGTTGAATCGCATTAAGTGCATTCTTGATTAGTCGAATTATTATAATATCCATTTGGGCATTAGGAAACACAAGTTTTATTTTATGAATTGAAATATCTACTGCTACCACAAGTCAAACAATTATTTTTTTCAGGGCCAGAGCAAGTTAAACAAGAAGAATCACAATTTAAACATTAGCTTGTGGCTGTATTAACATACTAATTTGTAAGACAAGTACTTGTACATGAATTATTATTTGTTTGAAGTAATTTTGTAGAAGGGCAAGTTAAACAATTTTAATTAGTAATCCCAGAACATTCTTAACAAGTACTATCACATTTCGAACAAAGTCCACTGACATTTAAAAAGTAAGTACTATTACAGGAAGAACATAAATTGGCTTTTTAAATAAAATATTTTAATATATTAGAATTTAACAAAATTTTACCTTATGTACAAGATCTGCATGTTAAATTACATGGCAAGCACTAATTATTTAATGTATCTGAAAAAGTTCCGATTGGACAAGATCTTACACAAGATTAATTATATAAGAAAGTACTAGAATCACACTTTTTACATATTCCATCAGCCTTACAATCTAAACAATTACTTATGCACTATTTTAATAAAACTTACAATTATTACTAAATCTTTGGAAGTGAAATATTTCTGTAATTAATCAGATTTATAAAAGTAGTTTGTAGTTGTAAATTGAAAAGTAAAATATTAATTACATAGTGGACTAATATGTATAACTCTCTAATACCAAAAGCTGTATTAAAATCTCCAATTAAAGTAGTATTGATTCTTAATACCACCTAAGAAGATGTATGCAGAAAAATAGAATTAATTTAAACTAAAGCATCATTTTTGGAAATCATACCACAAAATTAACCTTCTATCCTACTCTTTTCAATTACAGCTTATTTATTGCCATCTACATATAATTAACACTAACTCGAATAAGAATAATCTATTTTCATCAACAAAAAATCTATTTCTAATTTCCAATGAGGTTTTCTAATTTTAATTTTACATTTAAATAAATAATAAATCTAATTTTATTTACATATTGGAGATTTTCTTTTCAAAATATGCTTTACTGTAAGCAAGATAAGCCCCTCCAAGAAGCCTAAAAGTACCACATGTTGAAGTTGACGATTTAAGGGATTAAAAAAGTGCATCATATTATACATCATCCTTTCGAAATACAAAATTGTCTGCTTCTATTGCTCCAAATGTGTTAGAATATAGTGCTTTGAAGAGAAATTAGCTTACTAAATAATAAATATAAATTAATATGAAAAAAATTGTGGTAATAAATAATATTTATTATTTAAAATTTGAATTAAAAATTTAGCTTACACTCTTAACTTTTAATTAAAGGTATATAGTTATTAAAAGCCTTTTGCATACATATGCCATCTAAAAGATAAAACCCATTATTACATTAAAGGCATTTAGATGTGGCAGAATCCCAAGAACTGCAATTATTTTAGTTTTCTTTTTAGCAGATTAATAAAGAAGGATCTTTAACATACCCTGCAGGACATGCAGAAACACATATATTTTCACTTAAATATTAGTTTAAAGGACAAGAGCAAGTCTTTTATGTGCTATTAAAAATTAAATTTCCTACACAACTTTCGCAATTGTTCTAATTATTATTAATATTAGAGAAAATTAATAGTTAGTATGATTAAATTAAAAATCAATTTACTAAACCAGCTTCTTTACAAGTTTTACATGAAGGGTGGCAACTATCAATATGGATTTATATATTTTTGATCCCAAATCCTTCATTATAATCGTTTCCTTCAATATATTCATCTAAATAGGCTTTGAAACCAACAGTTAATGTATTTCTTTCATGACTAATGATCTTTGTATATTTTATAATTTAGTCAAACCAAAACGATTAATTTGAGCAAAACTTAGCTCCTTTACCAGCGCTTTTTTTATAAAAAGTTTCCACCTAATTTTCAATTATAACATTAATTTTATCCACTGAATCTATAGATCTATACAGGATAATGTCAAAACTAATTGCTACTCTAAAATGGGGCTAGTTTATTTAAAAGATTCTTTAGTTCTCACCACTTTTACTATCAAGCATACCCATTATTTATTTGCTACTATATTCAGAAAAATTTGTATTTTTACAAGTAAATATTTTATTTGGTACTTTCCAGTCAATCATTTCAGTATTACTGATAGTAGATTTATTGAATATTTCATAAACTAGTATCTCATCTAAAAATTAAATTAAATATTCTATTTTAACATTTATAAGCACAATTTAATAGCAATAATTTACCTCCTTAAACCATTAATTAAAGTAAGTAAAAGAAAAATAACTAAATTAATATCATCCTTTATAGATTAAAAAGAATCTTTTTGTCTACTTTTTTTTTCTTTTTTAAAGATTAATCAAATTTTTACAAGAACTTTTTTTTTTATTTACTCAAATTTGATTAAGAAATTAAAGAAATTTTAAGAAAGAATTATTTTCAATTTAGAAAGGAGACTTATAAATTTACTTAAACTCAATATAAAGTTAAGTAAGCTTAAAGAAAAAATATTACAAATGAATTTAAATTGAGGATATAAGATTACTCTTAAATTTAATCAAACACTAACTAATTGACTATCTGAGTTAAATTTCGGAAGGTTTAAAAAAAAATTAATGATGTAAGTGACGCTATTTGGAATTATTTTATTTAGTATCTCTCCATATTCAATTAAAGTTTTCTTTTCTTTAATAAAAGCATCAATTAGCATTTGTGGTAATTTTATGATATTTATTTGTAAAAAGGTCTTGATTTTTATAGGTAAAATTAATTAAAAAACAATTATTAAGTATTCTCAAAAGAAATATTTTATAATATTAAATAAATCTAAAATAAAATCATAAAAATAAAAATATTTTAATTTAGTATATTCAAATGTTATTTAAATAATTAAAATATTATCCTTTTTACTATATTATATATCTCATTCACAAGAGTCTATTTAACCTTCTTTTTTAGAATCTCTTTAAAATTTTAAGATTTTAAGAAAATAAGTAGTTATAAATAGTTTTTAAAAATAAAAATAATTCTAATTAATTATCTAAATATATATAATTTTTTATTATTATAAATATGAATTTCTAAATTATAAAATTACTAATCAAATCATTAATCAAATCATAATTTAACTTGCTATTATTTAACCTAACGAACTTTATTGAAGTTGAATGCAAAGTTATCATCTTTTACTTTTTGCTTAGCATTAATTATAATATTTTAGGCAATACCATTACTTTGATCTTCCATAGTGTTATGTGTCTAGAAGGCTATATTTCTTTCAATGCCATATTGCTTGATTAAAAGACAGGTTTATTCAGGTTAGCCTCTGTTTTTTATATAAGTATATAGTTAATGGGTTATATCAAGAATCTTAAGCAAAAACATAGAACAGTTCAGAGAAAAATAAATCCAAACAAGATAGAAAATAGCTTCTCCTGACTTTTAATAATTTTCTAAAGTAGAATCATCTATTATAAAATCAAAAGAAATCATTTTCTACATCTAATTGTAAGATACCATCACAGAAATCATTATGGATACCCAAGCTAATGATGATATAATTTTTAAATAGTTTATCCAATAAATTCTAAAAGGGCGGGTAAGATCAAATATGAATCCAAGAATTGACAGAATGATAAGGATGATAATCGATACCTTTGGAGAATTATACATTAAAACTAACACAAGGAAGTACAAAATCTTTTTGATTGTATGGATGTATTTATAATTTTTAGTAACTGTGTGCTTAGAGAATTCTAAGAAATCAACAAGATGCTGCATTCTTCTGAATTTGAAGTCATCTTTTTCAGTAGGAGAGTTTAAAACTTTACCAACAGTATACATAAAAAATAAGTATAATATGAGGAATATGCATGAAAAGATAGCTGAAACACCATTCAAACCATTTGAGAAATTCATATTAGTGAATTGCAAAAAGATACTAATTAGGATATAAATTAAGCGCACCTCTACTAGATTTAAAAAGAAAGATATAGCGTATTGATAATATCTTTTTCCTTAAAAGAACTTTTACTAAGATTCATCTAGATATTTTAAAGCAGCAATTACGATTCCATTTATAATAAGAAAGACTAATGTCTCAGTAATATTTACTAAAAAGTTTGCACTTAATCCAATTTACTAATAGTTTTGAAAGGCTATTTAATCTTCTACATTAACGCTAATACCAAATATAGTATAACTTGGTGTTTAATAGTTGTTTGATTGAGCATTAGCTAGCTCATAATTATTCCAAATAGGAGTGTTAGGGAATACAAAACTAGCAAACTAAGAGACTATTAGATGAGATTTTATAGGAATAACAGTATTGATTAATAATAAAGAGGCGATAGGTTATAAACAATTCATAAAGAATAAAGGGAGTGAGATATATCTTAAAAAAGAAACAAATCCATTACTTTATAATTCTTTTAAAGCTTTTTATTGGTTTTCGTAATATATTAAATCATCATCTTAGAATTTTAAAATAAATGGTGAAACTTAGAATTACAAAACCACTCCTTCAAATTCAGGTTTGAGAGGTACACCATTAATAGTACGAATTGCCTTACTAGATGTTATTGCAACCTCTAATATTCTCGAGTAGCAACTCTTATTGATATCTATATTAATGTAGCCAACATTTGGCTGATCCTAACTATTTTCAACTGTCAAAATAAGATTATTTTCATCAGATAACTATTCTTAAAGGTTTCTTCTTTTATAAGCTATTTTAAAAACATTTTAGATTTAATTATTTAAATTAGGAATTTTTATCATATTTACTTTTATCATTATTAGTTCTAATTCTTATATCTAAAAGAGATAACCATTTAGAAGTCTTGGCATCCTCTAATTACTATCCATCTGTTAATTCTATTTTGATTCTGGGTCTTTTGAAGTAATCGAATTATATTAAGGAGATTCTAACGGATGTATAAGGGTTACAAAAACCTTTATAATCTAAATATAAAGTATTATCTTTGCATTAACATTCTCCTTTGACAGTAATAGGTAGTATTAAATTAATTTAAGAAGGATCTACATTACAAGAAGTGCATTAGTTCTCATCTCCGTTTAAACAGGTTTTACAGCTTTGATAGTTGTGAAATAATTTAAATATTTTTAATTATAGTTGATATTAAGTTTTTACTTTTGGAAGCATCGTTTGCAGACTTAGTTTGATTCAGTTTCTTCATAATAGCCAGGTTTGCAAGGACATTTTCTGGTTTCTTAAATTCTAAATGTTTTCTCTAGATTAGGACAAATACATTTATTTGAAGAATAATCACATGAACTGCATGTCTTGTGGCATGGATCGCATAAACCTTCGGTATTGTTTAAAGGTTCTAAGAACTAATCGGGACAAGGACAATCAGGAGGATTAATTCTACTGTCATTGCATTAAATGCAAGTTTTTTCACTAGAACAGGTTTTGCATTTTTTATTACAAGCTTTTGATAAAAATAATGATATTTTTTTCTGTTTAAAAATTTAATAATAAAATTATTTACGTAAACATATATCATTTAAATCTGAGTAAGAACCAGGGTTGCATTCACAAAAATTTAAACTGTCTCTATTAGTATCTTTCGTGCAATCTTTACATTAAGAAGGCTTAACCTAACACGATGAACATATGTTCTGGTTTATTGCACATTTATGGATCATCTATATCTCTTGAAAAATAAATTTCTTAACGTCAACATTTTTGGGATCAGTATTAACACAATCTGTGGAATCATAGTTAGCAAAGAAATAACCTTTTTTACAAAGAATGCACTTATCCTTACCAGAATATACAAGACAGTTAGTATCTGTTGAGACAGAATTCATCAAATAGAAAGGCTAAGTATAAAAAGTAATATATCTGACTGCAAAGAATTGGGTAGTTGGAGGAGAATACTTATTGAATTAATCACCAAATTTAATTAATTTAATCAAACTATTAGATATAGGATCTTTTTAACTTTTTTCAAATCTTATAACTCTTTAATAGGCATTTATAAATACTGTTACTTAATAATCGTTTATATCTGAAATTGATATGCCTATGAATGTCCATACCGATACTTTAATCTTAGCTAATAATGGTGAAATTTATTGACATTTAGATAATAAACAAATAGTGATTGAATATTCAAAATTGTTAATTTAATCTAAATTCATTCTAATTACTGCATTATTGGCACTATCAAAAAATGTGACTACCTTTAAGAATCTTCCTAAATCAGCCTAAGTGTAGAGCCAAAACTTCATTGGATAAAACTGATCAAAATCTTTAATTAAGAAATACTTTTCAGAAAATAATTAAATTCCATAGTCTAGATGAGCATCAGCTGTATTAGTAGTAGATCCAGTATTAAATATCAGTTATGGACTAGTACTATCTTTATTAATGAGAGTATCCATATTCATTGATGCCTTTGGTTTAGTAGAAGTATCATAGTTGATATCATAGATATACTTTATAGTAGAAGTTGAAGGAGTTTGTTTTAAAATAAGGTTTTTATCAATATAAAAACACTCATTACTGATTCCATCATCATAATAGTCACTATCTTTACAATCACATTTTTTTGTGGTTGGGTTGAAAATTCTAGAGGAAGGACAGGCTGCATTTGGATTGCTAGCATCATCTGATTAACATTCTGATGGTGATGTTCTAGAACACTTTGCACAAGTTTGATCGCACATAATAGCACATCTAGCACTATTATCAATTTGATAGCCAGCCTTACAAAGTTTAATACAATCAGAACTATCATGAAGAGGATCAGAGCATAATTACTGAGGTAGGCATTAATTTGAAGAAGAATCCATTCCATCTGTGCATTAAGAGGCACCACCAGTTGCACAGTATTCTCCAGTCATAAATTTCGATTCATCACATCTTAAACATGATAAACTTGATAATTCGCTTACTTATTAATTTGCTAATTGGTAAAGAGAGTTAGGTACGATTGTTGTTGTTGTCTATCCTGACTTCTACATACTTAACTTTAACTTCTCTGTTGAAGTGAGCTCTCGACTTTATTAAATGATACATGATAAGTTGCATTAGGAATTAAAAGGAGCATAAGCACCTTCATATATCTTCAAGGCTTTCAACTCGAAATAGCCACTATATTCAGAGAATAAGCTACCAAATACCAAAAAATAAAGATCACTAGATAATTCTTGTTGAATGTGATTATCTTAAATAGTATCACAAAATGTATAATCTAAATAGACATCAAAATAATATTTTTAAGCTTAATAATCTGACTAAAATCTTGCATTAGTATATCCATTGATCACAAAATAATTCTAAAATTTGATGCGCCTTACTCGACAGTTTTTTAATTCAACTTAAACGTTATTTTTAAATCTAAACCAAATACTTTCCTCAAAATCATTCTCTCGCTTAAGTTCTATTTATAATATTGAATTTCCTTGTTCGTCTTAGATACTCATAATACTGTAAGGGAGTGGATTCGAATCCAAAATTTGAGTAAACAAACTAAATGTTACAGTGAATTCTCTTTAGATTTAAGTCATACGAAAACCATTTAATTTGATTTGATTTCTCTTCTAGAAATTTGCACTTCTATAGAATAATATGGGTGTTTCTGTTACTTTTTAATTGCTTATATTGATATTATTCTGTACTTGTTCATTATCTTCATTTAAGTATTTCTATAGAATATCTTAGTTAAAGAGAAAATTCGAAATAAGCTTTGTGTTATCTCTCAACATCATTTTAAGGATATTGATATCATCATCCTTTAAATCATAATACCCATAACTACGATGAAAATAGATTGTACGGGTTTTAATGGGACTATCATCATCGGAAGGGATAATTCTCTTTATTAAAATCTTTTCATACTCAAAAGTAACTTCATTCAAGTTGACTAATTATATAGATTTTTTCTATAAAGCTACAATATCATTAATATCAACACTATCAATTGTATAAAGATAAATTTATTTTGCGCCATCAATTATGTCTAATGTAATAAATACATATGTCCACAAATTAGAAATAGTATACTCCTAAAAAAGAGGATTTCCAAATTAAGAAGATACTTTTATAGTTGGCAGTAAATTATTTATATAAGCTTCTATTTCTATCAGTATTTAGGTTGGAGAAGTTGAAGATGCTTGAGTACTTACTTAGAATTTAAAAATGGAATCTTTTTACATCCAAAAAGAAAAACTAAATCTATTAGTCTTCTTAAAAGTTTATATTTCTGTACTTAAATCCCTATCCATCTTAGTATTTTAGGCATTTTCTCCATAATAATCACTAACAAGTACTTCGCTTTGACATGGTACTTTCAAAGAATAAATTATAGCCACAAATCCCAAAAGCAAACCTAATTTTAATGATATTTATTTAATCCACATTAATATTTTGCTTTACAATTATTGAATGATTTTTGTTTTTACTCTAATTATTATTCTTTGTATGGTGCTTTCTTTGAATAATTTAATTAGTTCTTTTAATACAGAAATATGTTTGGATATAATACAACATTGATATTGTACCTTCAATAAGTGTTTTCTTTCAAAACTAAATTATGAGTTATTAGTAGAAACATTTCTGCTCGTATTAGAATTTAATAAAAATATAGCATCATCATCATTGATTGATTATCCTTTTACTCAAAATTAAACTTTGTAAATTATATTATTTTGTTCTCCAAATTGAAAGATAAAAAAAATTACCTTACACTTAGTTATTGTATGAGAATATCTAATTTTAAAATAGATGTAAAAATTAACAAAACTAAATAAAGGAATAATATTTCCTTTAACTTTCTTCTTTGGTATCAAAGGAATTGTTGTAATTAAGCTAATCCATTTATAATACAACTATACAGATTTATAGTTGATTTCTTTTTATTAAATTACATAGAAGAAAGGTTGAAGATTCTCTATTTATAAAATAAATTTAGGAATAAGGATAATCATCAATAAATTTAATGAAGGATACATATTTTAATTGTATTTTCATAATTATTATGAAATTTTTTTCATAAAATCTTTGTAATTAATTACCCATAATTCTATCATCCTTTTGGTGTATTTTCCAGTTAAAGAGATAGTAATTTATTATTTAGAATAAAATAAAAACTTTTCAAAAAAATATATAGTAGATAAATCAAAATTTTGAAAACAATTCTATTCAAAAAATTTATTAATATATCATACATTTAACTTTAATTATAAAAGAAAACTATAAAATAAAATTATAATCCTCTGCTATTTTGACATTAGGTTGGTCTCTAATATTTACTTAATAGAACATATTCTAATTATTTACTTATCATTATATATTATTAATAAGATAATCTCCTTAACATTGATAATTATTTTTTAAACTGACTTCCTATGAATAAATTTATAATTTATTTCTTCCATAATCCCCAATTTTAAATTTATTAATTAGTATTTTCTTTAAATTTGGAATAAAGTTTTATATTATTTAGGTTAGTTAACTAAACTTTACAAAAAGAATTATTTTATAATTACTAAACTTTACAAAAAGAATTATTTTATAATTACTTACAATTTATGACTTTTTATTAATAATATAAGTTGAAATAATGTCAAGAATCATTTATTCCTAATATCTTTAAAATTTCTGTCTGAAATAAACATTATTATTTTTCATTTTCGAATAAAATTTATTTTAATAAACACTCTTCTCATTTAATTATCTTCCTCATAGTATTATTTGGATAAAATTAAATAAATTTTCGCAGACTATATTTGTTTGACGTGTTTAATTTCATTTTTTAAAAGGCAGCTCAGATCTCTTGAAATGTTTTAAAATTTATTTACTTTTAGAACTTTGATCTAATATTGAAAAATCTTTTAAAGATATATCATACTTTTTAAAAGGATCTACTTAATAAGTAACTAAAGTTTCTTTTGTTTCCTCAGGGTTATATTTATTTTCTTATCTATTCTAAGTTAAAGCCATAAGGATAAGGAGGATTAAGAACATGATTATATAAGAAACAGCAAAGTATAAACAAACTAATAATAAAAAATAACTTTTAAAAACTATTAATTAAAAAAAAGAAATATTACCTTCAACAATTTTTGAATTGTCAACAAATAAGATAATTATTTAGAGTATTTAATAAAAAATCTCTAATAAGAAGATATATCCTAAATGTTTCTTAGTTTGGAAAGGCTAGTATAGTATTAATAGAATGATAAAAATAGCATTTAGAGAAATAGAAACATAAATAGATTCTTATCCTCCATTTGATAAAACTACTGTTGTTATTAATATTATTTTTCTTATTTCAAATATAAACCAAAAGAATCTCCTTAGCTATTATATTTTTATGCTTTCTAAAATAAATTGTTACTAATATTCTTATGGAGGAGTTATTAATCCTGATTCAATTTAATTCTAACTTGAATAGGTAGAGTAGAAGAAATATGCGATTAATAGAGTATAAGACAATAAAGATATTGCTAGACAAGATATATCTAGAGCATTAATGAAGAACTAATTTCTAATACATATTGTAGCATTAAACAGTAAATAATTTGATGTTAGTAGAAATATCTTTTATAGTAAGTTATCTTTAATAAATCGAACAGCCTTCAAAATTACTTTTATTTTAAATATTATTATAGATGAAATAACTAAAATTACAATAATTCCTATTTAATAGAAATTGTTCTTAATATAGTGCTGAGAAATGTTAGGTATGCGAAATAAATAGGTATCCTCATTAAATAGAATAATAGTTTCATCCCATTAATCACTTCCAAAAGGGTGAGGTATTATATTTAAGAGATTAAAGCAAAGAAAATATTTAATTACAGTTTCTTTTAATATTTAATATTTAGGATCTTATAAATAAATAAAATCTCCAAGTTATTATACTAGCTAAAGGAAATAAATACTGAAAACACCAGCAAAGGTAGAATATCCGAAAATAAAAAAAGCAATAAATAAGATAGCTATTAAAGAAGTAAAGAGCATCAACATTTGTTAAGTACTTGATTTACTAATTAGCTCAGAGCATTTCTCAAATTCTGAAGGACTTTAACTATTACATAATATATTAATATCATTATTTAAATCCCCATTTGTATTATTTGACTCTTCTAAGCATTTTTTTTAAGAGTTTTTGCATTAACAATTCTAGCTGCATAATTTGCAAATAATTTGACTTTAATCATTAGTTTATTCTCCAAAATACCCATCAGAACATTACTTCTAACAAATTTTACCGTTTTATATTACGTTAGGTGTATTGCACTGCTCTAAGCAGTTTTATTATCCCTCTTCTATGTAGGTGTTTTCTGGACAATTCTAATAACATTTTGATTTTTAAAAAAATGAATCAGCTGAACATTTAAAGCATTATTAAAGATCACACTCTAAACAATAGAACCCATACTTTATGGAGCAGTCTAAGCAAACTTTTGGTTGTGAAGAATCTATGTAAGAATAGGTTGGGCATTAATCTACACATTAATTATTGAAAATAAAAAATGGACATTCCTTACATTACTTATCTAATTCATTTGTGATATACTCTACAGGACAACTATCAAAGCACTCATTTGTAGACTATAAAATAAATCCATTGCAAGTTGCTATACAATCTTCTTTATAAAAATAAATAAGATTCGATAGAGATAGATCTTTAGAACATGCCGTACACTAGTTAGGTTATTGCGGATTGCAAGTATTACAATTTTAATTAGAACATTGCTTACATTGTTAAAGGTCATCTACATATTAATTAGAGTCGCATTTAGTAACACAATCACTTTGAAGTAAATAAGGATTATTAGAAGCACTATCACAAGAAATACATACTTACGAATTGACACTATCACAACTTTTACACCTAGTATTGAGACATTTCTCACATTTATGAGTAGTTGGATCTCCATATTAGCCAGCAGGACAAATAGAAACACATTTATTGGAATCATATTAACTTATAAACTCTGATGGATTTAAGCATTTCTGGCAAATTAAATCATTACATTGAGAGCAAGATCCTAAATATTTTGTAGAGCATTTGATGCATTTTAAATCAGAAAGTTATAAAAATTCATCTTATTAACATTAACTCACACATTAGCCATTTTCATTTAAATAGGGTAAAATACTAATGATATCACAAGATAAGCATAATTAAGAATTATTTTCATCACATTATTTACAATTAGAATTCTAACAGGATTAGCAAATTCCAGAAGAGTTATAAAATTTATCAGGGCAAGTAGAATTGCAAGTGTTAAGAATCGGATTGAGAATTGGTTGGCTACTATTGCACTTTGTACATTTTGATGAAGTACATTCAGAACAATTTGGAATTAATGAAGAGCACTCAACACAAACTTATTCATTTAGAAAATTTGTTGTAAGATAGTTTCCAGTTTAGCAGCTTGCAATACAGGAATTAGATTTCAATTCTAAGATAAGAGGAGATTAACATTTAAAGCAACTTAAATTATCGCAAATTAAACAATTTTATCCGCAGTCACTACATATTGATCCATTTTGATAATATCCTTAGGAGCAAGAGCTAACACAATTACCATTTTCTATTAGTTTATAAATTGATGAAGCGTAACAACTCAAGCATTTATTAGGTGAATTAGCATCACATGTATAACAATTTGAGTTAACACAAGGTTGGCAAATGTTATTCTAATCTGCATAGCTACCATTTCCACATGTGGATATGCACATATTTATACTAAAGTACTCTGCTGGCTAACAATTGTGCTTTGTGCAAATTAGAGATGTGCATTCTAAACAATTATTTCCAAAAGCAATCGAACATTTACTGCATTCATCAGTTGTTAAATTTAAAAAATAACCTAAACCACAACTGCTTACGCAATCGCCTTACTACAAATAAAAATTTGCTTTGCATTTTAAACATACTCCATTACATAATTGGCAGTTCTATTGTAAAGGGGTGCAAGCGTTCTAAATGCAAATCCTCGTTGGAGAAGAAATAGGAGTTGTATCAATTGGGCATGCACTAATACATTAGTTAGAATCATCTAAATAGAAAGCAAGACTACAATTTAAACATTAAGTTATATTACATTCTGTACAATTAGGATAGATAGTATTACAATTTACGCAACTAAAATTTAAGTTATCTTAATAATATCCAATAGGACAGGTAGTCACACAATCACTATTATAAAGATAATTTTTCCCATTTATATTATTCCTACATGAATCACATTTAGAAGTATCCATAGCATCACATTCGCTACAATTCTAATTTAGACATTTTTCACATTTATTTTAAGTTGATAAGAATTCTCCTACATTACATTAATCAACGCACCCAGAGGATTATGAATTTAAGTATTTATAAATAGAAGAGCTATTACAAGTCAAACAACTTTAATTTGAGCATGTATAGCATTAACTAAAAGTATTAGAACAGATCTAGCAAATGTTTTATGCATCTGGATATTACTGTTAAGGGCAAGAGCTTAAGCAACTATAACTATTTGATAAAACATAAGGTGAAGTGCACTTTAAGCATACAGATCTATCGTTAGATTAACATTAACTACAATTAGTGTCATTACAAGGCATACATTTTGTATTAGTAGGATCAACTGTTGTACCAGAAGGACAACTAGATAAACATTTAGTCTTATTTACACTTAGAACAAAACTATTATCACAAGAATTGCATTTTAAACCTCCTATTGAATAGCTACAAGAAATACAATTCTAAATATTTTAGTTACATTTTAAGCAATTGGTACCATACAGATAATAATCGGATGGGCATTATTAAATGCATTAATTAGTATAAATATCTAAGAACGGCTTAGGGGATGCACAAGAACTACATATATTTGGTGAGGAGTTACAAACTAAGCACTCCGGTTATTAACATTTAATACAAGTCTAATTTTAATAATCAGAAAAATATTTTTATGGACATTTAGTATCGCATTAGCCAGAATAAAGGAATTTAGGAGATTAGCAAGCTGTGCAAGTAGTACCATCTGAACATTTCTAACAACTGGTATTACATAATTTACAAATATTTGTTGCTAGATCAATGTAATAACTTGGCCCACAATCAATTACACAATCTCCATTTAATAAGGCCTTAGGTGCTGAGCAAGTTATACATAATTAAGGATTAGAAGGACTACACATTTTACAATTAATATTGGTGCAGACTTTACATATTTTATTAATAGCATCCATATAAAAGCCATCATTACAAACACATAAATTAGTAAAACTATCCAAACTCATATTTGCTCTGCAAGTTAAGCATGTTTAATTACTAATACATGTTGCACACACTTAATCACATTATACGCAAGATTAGGTAGTTTTCAAATAATAACCATCAACACATTTTGTGCAACTAGAAGATGTGCAAGTAATGCATTTTTCAATTTTACACTTTTTTAAAAATTTAATAAATAAATAATTTAATCAATTAAGAATAATAATAAATTTTTTTTATCAAATTAAATAGATTACATCATATCCAAAAATAGTAAGTTCTCTAATGCCTAAATAAGAATAAGAGGTATCTATTTTTTATATTAATAAAGTATTCATAGTACTTAAACTATTTCCTTCTAGATAGAAATTTCCTATAATTTCAGCATTTTATAAACCACAAATATTTTTAATTTCTAGAGTACCATCATAAAAAGATATTAATTTAGGCTATCCGTTTAGAGATATATTAATTTAAACTGACTAAAGAGAACCTCCATCTACTACTATAAACTTAAAGGATACTTTTACGAATTTATATTGATTTTAGAATTCATATGAAATAGTTCCACTTTAATTTATAAAATATCCACCATACAGTTAGTAACCTGAACAATTAGAAACTATAGAATCTCTTCCATTAAATTAAGAAATGAAATAAAAATTACTATTTTTTAAGCCAAATTTTTCAGTCTACAAACCTGAAAATTCATTAGTCTATAATGCCTGATATACAATTTTCCCTATTAATCAAACATAGTAATTTATAATTTTTGAGGTAAGTCTGTTTGAAAATTAGTAGAATTAAATAGAAAAATAAAAATTATACCCACATAATTAGAAAGGCTGTAAACACATTCTTGAACTTATGTATCTAAATTTTATTTAGAGATAAAACCATACGAACATTTTGTCACACACTAATCAAGCTAAGGAAATAAATTATTATCACATAAAATACATTTATTTTAGGAAAAATCCCATTTAATACAATTCCTCACAAAGTAACATTCATTTAACAATCCAGTTTATACAAAATACTTAGAATTATCACATTAATCAACACACTATCCATCTTGAAAGAATTTTGAGGAATTTTAGCAAGTGCAAACACCATTTTATAATGTAGCGTCAGGGGAACACTCTGTACAATTATTATTTAATGGACCACTACATTTATAGCAAGAAGGGTGACATGTATCTAAATTGACCTAGATTCTACTTATAAGCATAAGAGGTAGTTTGATTGAGTTTGTTTTTTCACTCACGTGAAGAACAATTGAATTATCAATAGGATTCTTTGGATATTTAAATCTAACTAGTTATTTAGAATAATTTTTGTAAATATAAAGAGTAGAAATTTATTAATAATATCAAACTTTGTCAATTAATTATATCAGTTTTTTTTATTGTCTATCATTAAAGATATTAGAAAGGAAGAGATTAATTATTACATTAAATAAAGAATTTAATTTTTTACCTTTAAAAAGTCTATCTATATCTTTAAAGATAATATCCGTTCTCATGTTAGAGCATAGAATGTTGAATTATTATTGTGGAGTCTAAAAGCTTTCTTATAGTAATCCATTATCTAATTTAAACTCTATTATGCCATCGTATTTAGGACCTCCAAGGTATAAAATATCTATGTTAATTTCTTTTTAAAAATGAGGGATTTCCGTATCAAACTTGAAAAAGGCAACATTCGAATTAGTATCTAAGTTAAAGGAGTCAAATTTAAAAATGCCATAATAACTTTTTATAAACTCACTCCATACAGTTGATTAACAAGCAGTTTTATTCAAATTTGTGAAACTTAATGTATTACTATTAATCAACTCTATCTTCCTATCATCTATTTTTATAATGATTAATTAGTATGTATTTAAAACTATCATTATAAAAAATGACCTGTCAAACATGAACTTATAAAAAGCAAGAGGCATTATAATATTTGCAATTTTATTTTTATCATTTACTTAATATTGACTCAAACTTCTAATCTATATTTTATTGTATTACCTAATTTTGATTATAAAATTCTTTTTCTTTTTAGATTATATTATGGGTAGTAAAAATATTAATTTGCAAATATGAGGCCGAATTTCCTTTTATTGGCTATAAATTCATTCGAATTGCATTTAGTTGATAAACAAAATTATGTTACTCACCTAAAGAAATTAAAATAAAAATTGTATTTTTGCATGTATTAGATAATACGTCATAATTTGATGAATTTAGATTTGAGATCATCTCTTAGTAGTTTGTTTGCAACTTAAAAATGTATCATCCTAATTTTTATATTCTATTATGTATAATCAATCATCTATTAAAAATCAACAAATATTATCAGTTAGTTCAAAATAATTTAAAATATTAAAATTTATATCCTACTTTATTATCAAAAAGACAAATCATTTAAATTAGAAAGATAAGAAAATCTTAGTATTAATTATTTTAATTATCATTAAAACTCTATCCCTTATTTAGTTTCAGTAATACTTTATTTAATCTTCTTCTTATTCTATTCAAATCAATCATTTTAATTTGTGATAAGTTCACTCATATTCATTAATTGAATTTTCTTAGCACATTTTTATATTGTAATTAAAGTCTAGACTTTTTATCATAAAAATTATTATTTAAGGATCAAAAAATACTGATGAAGAAATTTTCATATTACCTAATTTTGTAATTATTAGACATATTAATTTAAAATTACTCTTAATATCTTCATCTCTCCTAATCTAAGAAAAAATTCTAAATTAAAAAGTAAATTATCAAATTAAATCTGTTAATTATATTAAAGGAAGTTTTTCCTATCTTGAATGCTTATTTATAAGAATTATCATGTATACTAACTAGATTTAAATAACATTAATTTAATCATAAAAAATTATTATTTAATTATATTTAGAATATTATCAAATAATTTGAAAATACATAAAAAATTAGATGATGAAATAAAGCATTTAATTTGAAGAGTGAAATAAAAAATAAATTGTAAATACTAAAAGGCTTTGACGAATAAAGAAATATAAATAGAAATATCTACTATTATGGAAACATATAATTTAGTCAACCAATTTTTAAAAATTATTCAGAATATTATATACTTATCAAGAACTAAATAGATAACTATAGTCGCTAAATTTTTACTATTAAGAATACTCAATATTATAGATTTTAATTCAAATAGGATATTTAAATAGCAAATAACATTAAAAGTATTAACTCTTCTTATAATTTTACTATAAAATCGCTACAGAAATCCAAGAAAGAGGTAGGAAAGATTATGTAGAATAATAATTCTCCATTCTTTCATTTCTTGGTATTTAATAGATCAATCAAATTGATTTCCCTATTTCAAAAATGTTTAAAGACTATAAAATAGAATATTAATGAATTTATCAGATTTTAAATTTAATTACTTTTAAATCTTTAAATTATTTAAAATAAGTGCAATCTAATAAGAGTCTGGATAAAAAGGTTTAAATTTGTTTAGGTAAGCATAGATAACCAAAAAATTCACATCAATTTATAAATAAAAACTTTTGAGCCGATAATGTAAATAAAAGCCATTAGATTTTATACTACATAATAAAACCCATTTTAAAAGAGATAAAATTAGAAAAGATAGCTATATACCTCAGTTCATTGGATAAGCATCAAAGTGTAATATAAAAGCTCCTCTTTATAAGTTAATTTTATTTTATCAAAATTTCAAAAATATTCATCTACACCCACTCATCTCAGGTTATTTATCAAGATAATATCAAAACATATAGATAGATAGATAAAAGATAGTTTTTTTATCTGAAAAGATGTCACTTTTTATTTTTATAAGCAACCATTTTTTATTTTAATTAAATAAATAGAGAGGAAAAAATAAAGAAAAAAACCAATTACCTTATTTATCTTACTTATGAAATTAAATGGCTATTCAAAATTATATTTTTTAGAAAATAATTTCATTTAGAATACATTTATATATTTTAAAAATACAAAAATACTCTGATAAATTTAATCTACAATCCTTAATAATATTTTTAAAGAGAGGGATTGTAGATAAGAATATGTATCTTTTCATTTTATTTAATTTTTTGGAAGTACAAAATAGTTAGTTAATTTTTTATTAAAACTACTTGAATTATTTACCCAAGAATCTAATTAAGACAACTCTTATTACCTCATTTTATCAAATTATAAACTAAAAGAGGTTTCCTTGCTTTAATCATAAGAATAATTAGATTTTATTTTATTATAAAGTCTCAAAACCAAAAAGTAAGAATTTATTAGAGCAAAAATTATAAAGAATACTATTATCATGATGAGATAGACTTTTTAGAATAAAAAAATTTAATTTAATTTAAATAAAAAAATAAAATATTAAATTTACCTTAAACCATATTAGGAGAACTCAAAAAGGGAATAATTATTTGAAGTATTAGTTACATCATTTCCAAAAACACAATAAAACCAGTCTCTACCTTTGAAGCAAATGGGTGATATAAAGCAATGTAAATCAAAAATGCAAAATTTATTGCAATATAAACCCAAATTGAGGTAATAGTTTCATTTGAAAGAACAATCAAAACTGCAATAAGGATTTTTCTAAATTCAAAAATGATCCAAAATATCCTTTTACAAATTGAATCTTAAAGGCCTTCAGTTAAAAAAAACTTTTAATAAATTCTAATAGCTAGAGTTGATTAAATACTATACTTAAATAAAGTAAAGATTATATAGCTTAATAGTAGAATATATAAAGCAAGAGTAATAAACATAATTGATGAGTTGATCGAGTCTAAATAGATTGATTTTGTTATACAAATAACTGTTATAAAAACAATCATATTAGAAGATATTAGAAAAACCTTCATTAACACATTATTTTTTATATAAGTTCCTATTTTTTAGAATTTCTCAACTTTTAATAGGACAAATGTTATTAAAACTGCTGAAGAAAGTATTATTAATTAATAGAGATTATTATAATAATAATGTTTTGATAAATTTGGAATTTAAATTAAAGGAGTTTAATAGTTATAAAATGTTAGCAAGTCATCATACTTTTCTCTTTCAAAAGGTAAAGGTATTAGATTAAAAATATTGAAAGCTACAAAATACTTCAAAGCAACATTTTTTACTAGATTAACTTGTTAATTTGAGATTAAGACGAAATTCCCTAGCTATTAAATTATTTAGATAAAATATATGTTGAAGATACCAAAAAAAGAGTGACTTCCAAAAATAGTTGCTAAACTAGTCATTATAATAATTGATGAAGAAAAGCTAATTAATTTAGTTTCTATTGAAGATTCATCTAACAAATATTAGCATTTTTCTAATTCATCACCTTTTTTAGATCCACAATATTATAGTTTGATGAAATCTTTATAGTCTGATCCATCTAAGCAATCCCATCCTCTACCTTAGACACATGTAGTACAAAATGTACTTTTATTGATACATTCTACACATTTAGAAGCACATTATTCACAATAAATATGTTTTTAATCTTCTGAAGTGATTGTAAAATACCCAGCATTACAAATTGTCTTACAATTATTTTTATCTACTATCACTAAAGGTGCTTCACATAAATCTAAACAAGTGTAGTTCTATGCATTAATGTATGTATTAGCTGGACACTACTCATAGCATTAATTTTTATATAAATATTTACTATTTTGGCAAGAAAAGCAGTTCAAAGAATCACAAGATGAACAATTTTTATCATATTTTATAGAACAATCTACACATAATTATTTATGAGTATCATCGATATAAGAATTCAAAGTACATTTATCAACACAATTTCTGTTTTAAATAAACTTTGGACATTCTTAGCACTTCTTCTCATCTTCTATTTATACATAGTATTCTGGACATTAATCGAAACAATCATTCTAAGGCTCTTTAACATATTTATCACAAGTTGTTAAGCATTCATTTTTATATAAATAGATATACAATGAAATTTATTTGCTTTGAGAGCAAGACAAACACTAAGTTGAGTCATCAGGATTACAAGTTTTACAATTCGGGTTTTAACATTTTAAGCACACTTTTCTATCACTTTAGATTATAGATTTTTACAATGATTAATCAAAGTATCCAAAAGGACATGATTAATTGCATGCTTGAGTATCCTCTAGCAGGTAATAATCTTAAGAGCATTTAGAACATATTGTATCGGTGCACTCTTAGCAATTATTAAATTTAACATAGCACTAAATACAAGTGTTAGCATTCTAATCACTAAAAGTACCTAGAGGGCATTAGCTTAAGCATTTACTCTCATACAATAAAGAATCTACACAGCTATTACACTATGTTGGATTGTTATAATCGCATTATTTACATTTTGATTCAGGACAATTTAAACATTTATTTATTGGAGTGGTTGAAGGATAATAGAATTCTGGACAAGTATCAATACATTGACTATTAAATAAAAAAAGATTGCTACTAGGAGAACAAGCTGAACATTGAGTTGAATCGCATAAAATGCAATTTTGATTGTATGTATCTTTACAGCTTGTACAGACATTAGATGAATTAGGATAGTATTCTTTGTCGCAAATAGCTATACATTAACCCTAAAAAAGATATGGATAGGTTGATGAACAAGATAAGCATGTATCTGTTTAGTTTGGATCACAAGTTTTACATCTATTATTATCGCAGTATTCACACTTATGACTTAAAACATTACCAAATTAACCTTAAGGGCACTTTGAAACACATTTATAATTATCTAACTAACTTATGAATTAGTTTGTATCAGTACAAGAGAGGCAAGCTTAAGGATTGCATGTTTAGCAGTTCCTTCCATATATTGTTGAACATTAAATGCATTTTAAATCTGAAGTTTATAGAAATTCTGTAGATTAACAATCATTTTCACATAAGCCACTTTCGTTTAAATAAGGATTAGAACTTGAAGTGTAACAAGAAAGACATTCGCTAGGATTATTTGAATCACAAGTTTTACATTTAGTTTCTGCACATTTTTTGCAAATGTTATTTTAATCATAATATCCTTCAGGACAAGTTAGATTACAGGTATTCAAATCAGGGTTTAAATAAGGAGCTGTACTACTGCATTCAGTGCAATTTAAATTTGTGCAAGCTGTGCAATTTGTGAATACATTTGAGCACTCTAAACATATTTCTTAATTCATAGAATTCCTACTTTAAAACTACCCTATTGGACATGATGAAACACATGTCTTTTAATCTTTATCTATAAACTATCCAGCAGGGCATTTAATACATGTATCTTTTGTACAAATTTCGCAAGAAGAACATTGAATACATTTTCCAGAGTCTTCATAAAATCCCTAAGAGCAGCTGCTTACACAATCTTTATCTTCTAATAATTTATAAATTCCTGTAGAAGGACATGAGAGACACTCACTTTGATTGCATGTTTGACAATTGGCATTGTTACAGGGTTAACAAATGAAATCTATATCTGCATAATAGTATCCACTTAAGCAATTAGATGAGCAGGTATTTTAGCTAAATACTAGCCCTGCTCCACAATCATGTTAAGTGCATTGTAATGAATCACATTCTTAGCAATGAATTCCATATTTTACAGTACATTTTTCACATTCATTTGTGAGTTTATTTAAAAGATATTCTCTTGCCAAACAATTTGATACACATTAACCATTTTATAAATAAAATGAGTATGCACATTATTTACAAGTAACTAAATCAGCACATTCTAAGCAATTGTAAAGGCTACAAGTTTAATTACAAACTTTAACTCCACCTATTGAGCTAATATCATATGGTGGATTACAATCTTATATACAAGTATAACTTCCATCATAAACTTTAAGATAATAAAAATTTAAGCAAGATAAGCATTTTGTTTAATTACAGCTACCACATTAAGGGTCAAATTATTTACAATTTTGGCATATGTATTAATGATCAGCATAAAATCCTGTAGGGCAGTTGGCAATACAAGTTTTAGTATCTTAATCTAAAAATATCAATCCGTTAGCATCATTTTAGTTGCATGAAGTACACTAATTAGGATCAGTATTACAAGTAGCACAATTTATGTTTTAACACTATATACACTTATTACTACTGTCTGAATACTCTCCTACCTCACAGTTTGATACACATTTATTAGATAAAGAGTTAAGATATTTATAAGCACTATTCATATTGCAAGATTAGCATGCAGAACTTGAACAGGTATCACAATTCTCAAATTTACTAGAACAAGATTAACAATTGTTTTACTAGTCAGCCCAATATCCAATAGAGCAAGAACTTACACAATTACTATTTTCTAAATATTTTCCAGTATTACATTATAGACATACTTAACTTGTATTGCAAACACTACAATCACTAGAAGTGCATTATATGCATTTTTACTGATCTTAAACAGAGCCAGAGGGACAAACACTAATACACTATATGTTATCTACACTAACTAATAAATTACTTCCACATAGCGTGCATTTTTATAGAGTACACTAAGAGCAATTTAAATATAATTCAGAACAATCTTTACATTGACCTGAGTCTTCATATTAATTGGTAGCACAATTTGCAACACATTTATTTGTTTTAATATCTATTAGAGATGGTAATGCACATTATGTGCATTTATCTACTTATGAAACACAGCTTGTACACTCTTATTGAGTACATGGAGTACAAATTTTAAGAGTTTTATCTGCAAAATATCCATTAGGGCATTATGTGATGCATTGATTCAATAAGAAATATCCAGTAAGACATTCATTGCATGAACTTAGATTAGAGTTACAATTTAAACAATTTGAAATACACTTTTGACATTAATTTGTGTTTGTATTAATAGCCCATCCTTGACCACAATCGAATACACATTAAGAATTTAGTAGAGCTTAAGGTGCTTTGCAAGAGAGACATTGAGTAGAATCCTCCTCTTTACAAGTTAAACATGAAGAGTTATTGCAAGGGGAGCATGTTAAATTAACTGAATCGAAATAATAGTACTCTTAGCACTCACATTAGCTGATATTTTAATTAAAAATCATTCCTGAGACTGCCAAACAACTATTGCAAGTGAGACCATCATCACAAGTTAAACAAGCTGGTTTACATTTGATACACTGATTAGAGGATAAGAAATATCCATCATCACATTTGGTACAAGTACTAGTTGAACTGCTAACTACATCGCAAAATGCACAATAGTCTTATAAACACTAATCAAAATAATTTACATTAAAAAAAATTTTATATATTATTTTATTTAGGAAAATATTTAAAGGAAATTTAAGTAAAATGGATTAATTTTATCCTTTTGATGGAGAAAATTTTAATTCACTTTTAAATTATAAGAACTTATGAGAAGATAAGTATTTTGAAAATAATTACATTTAATGTATAGATTGATAATTCCCTGATTCCAAAATAAGCAGAATTATGTTAATTAGTTATAGTCAATACATTGGTAGCTGGAGCTATTAACTTGGCTGTTAAAGAAAAATTTCCTATTATATCAGACTCTGAATATCCACAGATATCTTTAGCTGAATTGAAATCTGAAGGTGCTATTTGTATAGTAGACTTTTAGCCGTTAAAATTTACATTAATTAAAGT
The DNA here is from genome assembly GCA_000260095.1 of Tetrahymena borealis. Lineage (NCBI taxonomy): Eukaryota > Ciliophora > Oligohymenophorea > Hymenostomatida > Tetrahymenidae > Tetrahymena > Tetrahymena borealis. The sequence goes on from JH651316.1 coordinate 208,656, forward strand.
ATTTTGTTTGTATAAAGGATAATCTATTAAAATATATTTGAAATTTATTTTAACAAAAGAATAACCGCTTGATGAGAATTAATAAACAATAGAACTCGTTTATTTATTTATAAAATATCCTCCAAACAATTAATACACTCCACATCTAGAAACAATAGCATCATTTTTGTATTATGAAATGAAATTTTAATAAGATAAATTTGCAATACTGTTAACTTCAATGCCTGAGAATTCATTTGAATGAAAGGCACTTAATATATTTTGTACTATTTAATTTTAATTTAAAAAGTGAATAATAAAAATTTGAACTTATTTTATAAATATACCTTTTTTAAATCTATCAATTAGAAGGCATTCATTCTATAATGTTTTTGAGTTAAAAACTTTCTCATATCCACTTGAGCAAGATGATACACATTTATCGTTTTAAGGTAACATTAGTGAAGAACAAAAAGAACATTTTTAATTTATAGAATCCCATTAAATACAATTTTTAATATATTAGCATTCATACAGAGAAGGATTTGTTTAAAAATAATTATTAGATGCATCGCATGAACTTACACATTATCCTTATTAGAAAAGATAATTTAATTCTAAGCAAGTACACTTATTATTAGATAAAATGGCTCCTGAAGAACAACTTAAACATGAATTAGAAGATGGTTGATTGCAAGACAAGCATGAAGGGTGGCAAGAATTCACATTAATTTGAATAGAGCTTATCAAAAGACATTAATCAAAATAATTAGAATATTCTTCACTGATGTGAATTTTTATTAAATTACCTGATGTAAATGAATAATTAAATCTTGCTAGTATTTTAAGGTTAAAATTTATTTAGATATTTTTTATATTTGTTGATAATTTAAATTTAGCATATAAAATCATTTAAAATTTGATAATTATTAATTCCAAAATATTTACTAAAAGATAATAGGGATTTTTAGAAATATTAACAAATTTATAGAATTGTATAAAAATATAATACCTCTATAAAATTCTTCAAAACTACTGTAAATTAATCCTTAATTAGAGTCACATAAGTAGCCTAAATCTTCTCCGTTTATTATTGGCGTCCCTCTAATAGTTCCATCTAATTTAAAAGTGACATGCGTTTAAGCATTACCTCTCAAAAAGATTACATCAATATTAATATCTCTATAAAAATGAGGGGTAGTAGTTTCAAATTAAAAATAAGCTATATTTGTTGAAGATGAAGGTACTTTTTCATCTAGAGTTTCAAAATTAAATAATCCATAATAATTCTTCCTAAATTAAACTGATTATGCACTCGGACATTTGAACTTATTCATGCCCATTTGCTAAGAGCCATCAATATAAGTGACAAACCTATCATCTTATTAAAAATGCTTTAATATTTTTATATAATTCATTTTTCTTATTAATATACCTCCATTTGATTCTAATATTAAAATAGAAATGAAATATAATATTAGACACATTAATTTCATTTTTCTCTATTAATCTTCAGATTTAAAAACGATTAGATAAATTTTATTTGCATATTAATCAATTATATTCTATTAAAGAAGATAATTAACTTTCTATTTTAGTTGATACGATAAAAATATGTATTATTATTATTATTCATAATGAGTGATTTCACGAAAATATTACTTCTTTTTAGATTAGTTACTTTTCTCAACTCTCAACTCCTACCATTAATTAATTTGAAATTGACCAAAAAATATAAAAATATTCTTTTTTAATTAATTGCCATCCTAGTTGATACAAGATAAATCAAAAAAAAAAAAGGAAGGGGAATCTTTATAAGATCTACCAACCAATCCCTTCTAAATCTTCAATTTTTTATTTTGATAATTACTTTTAATTAAAGCTATATACTAATTAATAGTTACTAAAAATTTAATGTCAAGTGCTCAAATTATAGTAATTTAGTTTTTATCTTAAATTTAGGCATAAAATGGATAGATTTCCATTAAAATAATTATATATTATTTAAATTCTATTCAAGACTTTCATTTTATAAATAATTGCTAAAGTAATTAAATTTATCTTACTTAACCTCATAAATAAAATAAATCCATTGATACTTTCTAATTTCTTATTGAAAGCATTTCGAAATTAGTTTTCAATATTGAACTTTTCAATTTTTTTCACTTTCTTTATAAAGCAATTTTAATTTGGTAAATCCACAAAAAGAAATTATTAAATTCTTACTTTAAGACATAGTAAGTATTTTATTTTTCTTTACTTTAAGAAATCTAATGTTTTTTGAAATTAAAATAATTTATAAATATGTGGTTTAAACTTTAAGCTGATAAAATAAGTGTTAAAAATCTATTAAACTTGTATGAATTTTAAATAAATCTTCAAATATAGTTTGAAAGTTTATTTTAAAATTAGTCTATTTGATTCCTAATTTTTCAAAAATCTTAATTAAAGAGTTTGAGTAAAAAAAGAATGTGTAAGCTTAATATGCTCTAATCATACTAAGCATTTTAAAAAATTTAGCTTACAGATGATAAAAAATAATAAACTCAACCAATCTTAAATAAAATAATAGTGAAGTTGTAGACATTACTTAATTAAATTCTTTATTCACAATTGATTTTTTCAAATTATATCAAAGATTCTTATATTATTATAGATTATATTGCTTAAGAAATGAAATATAATTAATATTTAAACTTAAACAATTTTATAAAGTAAGTAGTTATTTTATATATACAAGTGCAAAATATTTACATTAATAATGATAAGTAATATTTTTCTTAAAAAAGTAACATTTTGGTCTTAAAATAAATCTCATCTGAATTAATAAGGACTTAAGGTATTTACAATTAAAAGTACATTTAATTAATTAAGATTACACATTTTGATGAAATTCAACTCCATTATCATTTCCTATTCTTTTCAAGTATATTTTTTAATTTACTTTACTTATTAGGTTGATCAAATTTCAATTTAAAATTATTATTTATTATCCTTAGCTTAGGGTATAAAGGAATTTTTTAAAGTATTTATATTAAGTTAAGTAGTATTATTAGGGTAATTGTAAGAGTTATTCATTTCATAAAAAGTTGTTTAGTCATTTTTAGTTTTAGTTGTTTTCTTTTATCTAGAAGATTAAGATTTAAATTTGAAGGATCTGAGCACTTAGACTATTTGATAAAATGCTAGCGATACCATTAAAAATCCAGAAATAGATTGGATGCTAAGGGCTATATAAGTGAATGCTTTAAGATTATGACAATAATAAATAAAAAATAATTACTTTTGAAAATGAATATTACCTTCTGCAGATTGGATCGTATTGATAAATGGTAAATTAGTAAGCAGGATAGTATAACAGATTTCTATTACTGAAATAAAAGTAGTCTAATATAATCTTTCAAATGGTCTATAGACAGAAACATAAATTAAATAGATCAAGTTAAAGGGAAGAACAATCCAGATTGATATATAACTTTAGGGTGATAATACTATCAGACAAATAGTTAGTATTTTTCTTAATTCAAATAATATCCAAAATATTCTTCTACCTGGATTTTATAAAAGATTTTATGTTAGAATATTCTTTTCATAGATAGTTTCTTGTAAAGAGCTCTTAACTCTAAAGCTAATTATATCTTTTACATTAAAAATAAATAGTATTATAATGAGGAGAATAGAGAATCCAACACATACAATGTCTGTAATCCCAAAGAACTCTTAGTTTTTTAACTAATATATAGAACTTAGAATTAGGAGGTTCGAAGATACCATAAATAATTTATTTAAAAAATTATTCCTCAAATACTAAGCTATTTTGACTTAATTCTTCTTCCTTATAGTAATTAAAATAAGTATTATCATGGAAGACAATATGCATAATTGATAAAAGTTATTATTAAATGAACTTTTGGATATATTAGATGCAGAAAAAACTTAATCAAAAAGACTAAAATTTGTTAACTTTTAGCTGTTCTTTCCTTAGTCAAATGGATAGGGGAATATTGAATATATATTAAAGGCAACACAATGTCTTAGAGCGATTTCTTTAAGTAATTGCATCTTAGGTGTAGTTAAGATAATATAATTTGATAATAATTAGAATATTTGTATGTAATACAAAGAAAAAGTTGCCAAAAAATTGTGAGAAGTGAATAAAATTATAAGAGATAATGAAAGAGTAATGCAGGAAGAATAGCTAAATAAGCTAGCAAGTTATTATTCTTAGCCTATTATTTCATCACATTTATCATAATCATTCTCATTTGTTTAACTGCAAATCACTTTTTTAATATAAAATTCCATAGATTTCTCATTAAAGCAATCTTAGCCTTCTCCTTAATGACATTCTATGCAAGTATCAGCTGATCTTGCGCATTCTTTACAAAATTCTTAACATATTTTGCAAATAATTTAGTTATTTTCTTTAGATGGATAGTGGCCAGAAGAGCAACTATTTTAGCAAGTAATGTCTTAGATAACATTTGGAGCATCACATTTATTAGTGCACTAATATGTTTTATCAATAATATATGTGGAATTAGGGCAAACACTATAGCATTTATTTTCATACAAATAAGTTTGATTTGAACAATTTTCACATCTGTTGATATTACAACTATTGCAATTAGGAGAGTAATGAATCTCACAATCCACACAAATAGTAGGAAATTTAGGATCAATAAATGTACTGTCTTTACATTTCTCTACACATTTTCTATTTTCTACAAATTTAGAACACGCTACACATTCTTTTGCTGGGTTTTCTAATTAAGCATTTTCTTTTGGGCATTCATCATAGCAATAATTCTTTTCTTTCAAAAGATATGCATCACATTTCTCAACACAATTTTCATTGTAAAGAACTGCATTCTTGGATATTTAAATGTCCTATGTGCATGATGAACATTTAGAAGTATTTTTAAAATCGCATTTATCACAATTTGGGTTTTAACATTTTTAACACTTTTTATTCTCTTGCTAATCATATGTGGGATCAACTAAGGATTTATCTACATAATTGAATGGACATTATTCATAACATTATTAAGTTTCTTCTACTAAAAATAAATCCTTCTTACATTTAAGGCATTTATCCTTGTTGCATTAAATACAGTTTTTATATTTAACATTACAAGACATGCACTAACGCAGATTATCATCCCCAAACTAGTCTTAGCCGCATTGAGTTGTACACTAAATTGAATTATAGTAATAACCATTTGTGCACATAAGGCACTTATTAGGCTAGCTTGCATCACATTTTATACAATTTGGATCAGTGCATTATTCACATTTACGAATGTTGCTTACAATTGATGGATAATAATGATCAGGGCAGCTTTCAACACATTTATTTTAATCTAAAATAAGATACAATTCTTCAGTGTTAGTACAAGCAGTGCAGTTATTAATATTACATTAAACACATTTTGCATTAAATTGAGTACATGGTTTGCAAGTATTATTTTAATCAGGGAAATAGCTGTCTTAACATTTTTCTATGCAATCTTTTTAGAAGAACATTGGATATACACCTGTTGGTAAGCAGTCAATACACTCAGTTGATTTTAATATGTTACAAGTATTACACTTTTTGTTTTCACATTTGGCACATTTTTTAGTTAAAGCATCTCCATATTATCCGACAGGACAAGGACTCACACAAGAAAAATCATCAAATACACTTATGTAAAATGATGAATCTGAACATGCGATGCAAGTCTGAGCATTACATTCTATGCATTTTTCTTTGTATTTAGTTGAGCATTTTATGCACTTTGAGTTTTAGGTATCTAAATATTCATTACTGCTACAAGTTTAAACGCAATTTCCATCTTCGGTAAAAAAAGGGTAAAGGCTTGAAGAATCACATGTAAGGCATATATTAGAATTGCTTTCATTACAAGTTTTACAATTAATGTTAATGCAAGGTAAACATTTTCCTAAACTTTTGTATTACTTGTTTGGACAATTATCAGAGCATTTTTTATTAACATTATCATATACTTGAGTATTAATTTAACATATATTACACTAATACTAATCACATTACTTACAACCTTCATAACGTTCAGAACATTTAATGCATTATTTATTATTTTTATCATTAGTACCGGGAAAGTAATCCCCCTTACATTCGTCAACACAAGAATTTGAAGCTGGATCAATATACTAATTTTAATTTTTACATAGCAAACATTAGTCTTTAGTGCAATTTTAGCATGTAGTATTACAAGGCAAACATGAAGCTAATTCTTAGTAAAAACCTTAAGAACATACGCTAACACACTAATTTTACTATTTTATTATTAAAAACTTTAATTTTATTAATTTTCTAAAAAAATCATACCTATAATAAATAATTTAGACTTTTATTTTAATCATAACATGATAAACAGTTCGTTGGCTTAGCTGGATCACAAGTTTTGCAATTTGAATTACCACACCAGGTGCAAATTTTGTTACTATTTGGATATAGATTATCATAGCATTGCTCTAAACACTATGTGGCTTTATCTTTTTCATGGTAATCATACACAAGTTTTTCAGGACAATTTGTACCTTAGCACGCTGTTTAAATACACTTGCTACAATTTTAGCCAAAAATTGAAGAGCATTATGAGCACTCATTCTTATTATTATCCTAATATGTTCCTTCAATACAATTAGTAACACACTCCTTCCCCATCAAATAAAACTATTCATTGCAAACTATACATTCGCTAGAATCTCTGCATACAGCACAATTCTAGGGGCACTAAACTGTACTATCACAAACCGAAGGATTTACTTAAGATTGCATACATGTATTAGAGCATTCTCCAGTTTGTTAATCTAATTGAAAATTTGCAATACATTTTGTACACATTTTAGTAGTACAAGTTAAGCAATTAGGAAATTTACTTGAGCAGCTTACACATTCATTTTATGGTTAACCTGTAGTGGGGTAATTTTCAGCTGAGCAAAAGTTAACGCATATTTTATTTTGTAAGTATAATTTACTCGATTAAGAATTTATACAAGTTACACAATTATTTGGATCCTGCTCTTCGCATTGATAACACTAATTTTATACTTTAGCGCAGGATTAGCATTTCTAAATGGAAGTAGAATAGTATTAATTTTAGTAGCATTATTAAATGCAACTTAAAGAATTAATGTGAAGGTATTTATTCTTACTATTTTAATCACAAGCTATACACTTATCAGAACTACATTTTAGGCAATTACTAAATTTTTAATTGCAAGGAATGCATTTAAAGTACTAGTCTCCATAATATAATGGCGAACACTGAGTGACGCATTTATTATTTTCAAAGTATATTCCATTCTTACAAACTTTGCAGTATGTCAGATCTATCTAATCACATTGAATACAATTTTAATCATAGCACTAAGTGCATTTTCCTGTAGAATCAACGCCTACCTATCCATTTGGACATGTTGAAACACACTATAGCATATCTAAAGATAGATAATAACCACTATTACATGAAAGACATTTGGCATCAGTGCACGTTTAACAATTTACTATCTTACTACTACATACTTTACAACTCTAATTTTCGTTAAATTCACCAACTTAACAACTAGTTACACAAGTAAATTGTGTGCTCACTAAAAAATCAACATCACATTTAGTGCATTAGGATATAGATTTTTAGCAATTTAAACAATTTGTATCGCTACAAGGTTAGCATTTCTTTAGAGATGTATTTTGAAAATATTTATCTGGACAGTTTAATAAACAATTTGTGAGCTCATAAAATCCTACATCACACTCACTACAAGAAGTACTATTACTGCAATTTAAGCAATTAGAGATACATGGTTTGCAAATATTCTAATCAATAAACAATTTAGGACCACAATTAGATACACAGTTATCATTGTAAAGTCCTAAGTTATTTCCACAAGTAAGACACTTTTAAGAGTTTAATTATTAGCATGTTAAACATTTTATATTAGCACATGGTTTACAAGTTAACAGAGAATTATCAAAGTATTCCTTATCTGAACAAATACACTTCGACAATATTAAAGTCAAACCTACTCCTTCCCTGCATAAATTACAAGTTGAATTATTCGAACATGTTTTGCAACTAAGATCACATTTCTAACATGTTTAGGTAGAATCTAGAAAGTACCCTTCTTAACATTTAGTGCACTAATTGCTACCACATTCTAAGCAAAAATCAAAATCACACTATTATTTATTTTCCAAAATAAAATGATTAAATTTACTCACTTTAATTAAGATTTAAAAATTTTACATCAAATAAAAACAAACTGATCTCTCTAATTCCAAAATAAGTTACAGCATTACCGATAGTATCGTCAGATTATATGTTGTTATTTCCTATTTAAAGAAATACCTTTCGAGTATTAGGAATAGCAGATTTAAGTTAATATTCTCCTATAACATCATTTTTATCAAATCCACAAATATTGGTTGCTGAAGATACTTAGGCTTATTAAATTTATATTGATTCTTTAGTTTCATTTAATGTAATTTCAATTTGAGAATCAATTTAAACGAAATCATAGTCAATTAGAAAGTATTTGAATACAACTTTAACATTTTTAAAAGTTATAGTAGGATCTAATTATAACTAATATGAAAGGCTTGTACCCTTTTTATTAATGAAAAATCCTCCTAAGATTTAATAGTTTCCACATCTAGAATAAAAAGTGCTAAAACCATTAATATCTTTAAATCCAGATATAACCAATCCGAGATTTTAAATTTCAAATGAAGAGAAATCATTAGTATTTAATCCACTTAATAGAATCTAACCTTTAAATTATATAAAAAAATTAATGCTTAAGCATTATTTACTGTTTAATTCAGAAAATATCAAAAATATAAGAATTGATAAAAAACAATAAAAGCTAATTACCTTTCTTGTTTCTATCTTTAAACTAACAAGCATAATTAATTGAATTGCCTTATTGAACTTTTTCAAAGCCTGCAGAGCATGTTTATACGCATTAATCATTTTGTGGTAGATATGGAGTTAAACATGTCTCGCATTTTTGAGTACTTTAGTTCCATTTTAAACATAATTTATTGATGAAATGACATTCTTTTTCAGAGGAGAATTTTTAGAAATAACCATTAGCTTCATCACATTTTGCCACACATTCTCCGTTTTGAAAAAACTAGGATGAATCAGTACAATTACAGGAATTATTTACGCTAAGTTAACCTTGAGAACAAGATAAACACTAATTATTTGATGGGCCTTTGCAAGTCTTACAAGTTGGATAACAAGTATTTATATTAACTTATATTGAGCTAATTAATAAACACTTAGGTAACTAAGTTGATTATTTTTCTTCACTAACTCTTAAAATCATCTAGTTATTAGTAATCTAAGAACTGAATCTCCCTATGTTAAATGAGAATTATTAATACGTCTTTTTTATTTTTTTTTGAAATAATACCTCTAAAATACTGATCCATAGTATGATATTAAACTATGCTTAAGTCATCATTAGTGCATGGATGCTATATTTATGAAGAACTTCCAGTAAATGGAAACTAAAGAACATCATTACCATCAATTCTATAAATAATTTTTTTATTAAAATCTTTTCTTAGAAATATTGTGTCTATATTAACTTCTCTCTCAAAGTGAGGGATACTCAAATCAAAAGTGAAATATCCTATATTTATCGCTTCATTAGGATCAGTTGGAGGGGCAGTGTCTAAAGAATCAAAGTCAAAAAACCCATAGTTATATTTTTTAAATTGGGGGGAAGTAGCTGTATTACATTGCTTTTTAGCATATTTTTCTGAGGTATTACTTCCATCCATATAAGTTATTAATCTATCATCTTATTTTTAAAAAGTAAATAAATTATTAACCTTTCAAACATAAGGTATTTTTAAAGGGATTATTTACTTTATAAGGTAATCTTAATAAATAGTTGGATATAAATAATATAAGAATAAAGGAATATGATCATTTTTATCATTTGGTAGGTTTTACTTAAATATTATTAACTATGATACTATTTAAGATTATAATTGAGATACTCAATTACTTTCTTTATTTCTTTTTACTTTTTTTTTCTCTTTAGATTATTTTCTATTAGAAAAAAATTCATATTAGGAACCTGAATAAATTGCAAAATGTTAAGTAAGTAAGTCAGTCAGTCAGTGACTGGCTTGTAATATACCTCATAAAGACAAAAAAAATTAATTTTGATGGTAAAGATTATTTAACCAAATAGTGAACTTTATTTATAATAATCAAATCTTTCTATCTGTCTATCAATCTATCTGTAATTTATTTGTTAGATTATAAAGTTCATCATATTATATAGATTGATAGATAAAAACTCATCATTACAATTTTCCTTAATGAAGATCAAAATATACTAAATTTGATAAAAGGAATTATACATTCACATAAAGATTTTAAGTAAAATAAATTAATCTATTAAATAAATTGGACTCCCTTACTGTATCACACACTCATATTTAATGAAAATATTTAGATCAAATAATCTTAGAACCATTCGCTAATTTCCTTATTTATTAAACTTACAAAATTAAAAATTTTAAAACTATTTAACCAATAAAAAAATAGTGGTTTTTGATTGAAATTGATTTCTGCTAATATGAATTCATTAAAATACTTTGAAACGAAAATTAAACTTACTCATTTCTGGTATTTGTCTATTTAAATAAAATATAAAAGAATTAATTGTGTTTGCATTGTAATTAAAGAAGGTAATTAATACAACTAACTCTATTTGTAAACATTTAGAGGAAAGACGATATAAAATATATATAATTGAAAGTAGAAATAAATATAAAAGCAAAAATAACAAAGCATATTTTATATAATTAATATAAATGTATGAATCTACTCATTTAGCTAAATTTAATTTATACGTTTTGGCTAGGGATTAAGAAAGAAAGAAGGTAGGTAGGTTGGTAAGTAAGTAAGTAGGTGGGGTCACATTTACAAATTTATTATGATTAATATATTTTTTAACTTATTCTTTTCTTTAGTACTATAAAATTGGTATAGAGTTTTCTTTGTGATGGTAATTAAATTATCCTAAAGATAAGCCAGATTAATTAGATTTTATGTAATACAGTTTTTAATTTACATAAATATCTATTACGTAAATCCATTATATCATTAATTATTTTTATTAGCTCTGCTTTTTATTTCTTCATATTTTCTCTAAAGATTTTCCACTTAAGACTATTTATTTTTATTTGTGTACAATCCTGAAATTATATTTCCTACATTTTTAAAGAAGAAAAAAAAAATTATTACATACACTATTTAATATAATTTGAGGCATTCTTTATGATAAATCTAGTAAATATACAATTTTATTTAAAAATCCTAATTAGCTTAAATTAAACATTTCTCAATTTACCTAAGAAAGATGAGGCTCCATCGTTTGAGTTTTTCCTATAATGGAAACTATTATTGTGAGATTAATTTCTATCCAAATCAATAGTGGGACGAGAGTGGTTAAAGGAGCTGTTGTGATAAGAATGTATATTGTGGTTATTATTTGCATTATTATTTGTTGTATATTGTTAGGTTAAGTAATTTTTATGGAGAGGAGAATTAGTTATTGAAATGTGTTTAGGGTGAGAGTAAGAAGGAGCATACGATTGCTAAAAAGAGGTATTTTCAGATTATTGTTACTATTATGAATGTTATTGTGGTTACATCTAGTTATTAACTTGATTCTTTAGATCAAATATTGTTTACTCCATTTTACGAATCTTGTCTTGCAACTCCCATTAATTTTCTATTTATTACATTCCATTTCCATTAATTTTATTTGCGTTACTGTTGCATGAATTGTAATTTAATTATGTTTCATTTAAGTGTGTGCTATTATTTGATCTATTAATAATATCCAATAAAAAATTATAAAGAGAGTATTAATAGCTTTCACAAAAAATAAAAATATTCTAAATAAAATATTACTAGTCTTTATTGAGTTGAGAAGTATCTAATATAGGCTGCTATCTTTAATTGATCTCAGCAATCTATTCTTCTTATTTTATTATCTTTTCTTATTTCTCATTGTTTTACTTCTTCAGCTCGTCTATCTACTATTCTAACCCTTTTATTTATTGCAATTTTTCTTCATTTAATCTTGTCTCTCTTGATAAGCTGCTTTCGATACTTACGAGAGTATCTTTTAAATTTTTAATTAATTCTGCCTAATTCTAATATCCCTTTGACTGGCTTTTTAAGTAAGAATACTCTTTTTATAGCTATTGTAAATTTTTATTCTACATTTCATTCTTTTCTCTATGCAGTTAAATTTCCTTTTTATATGATTTTATCTCATTTACCAACCTTTCTCTCTCATCTTTGAATTAATTTTTTATAGTCTGTAAATAATTCTCCATTTCTTTAAAGTTTTAAATTTTCTTGGCCTATTCTTCTTGCATCTTTAATGATTTCTAAATAGTTATTTTAAAATAAAACAATTAATATTATAAATTATTATTGATAGATTATTTATTACTAATTCGAATTCTTTAGCAGTTTCTTCCCAAAAAATAGTATTATTGCATTACCCTTCCATTAACTTAATTTTATCCTCAAGTTTCTAAATTAATATTTACAATTACTTATTATGATCTTGTAAATTTACATTCATATTCTACATTTCCTATTAAGATGAAAGAATAAGTAAGTAAGTAAATAAGATGATAGCTTTTAAAATAAAGAATTGAAGTTACTCTATAATCTTCTTCTAATTTCTAGTAGCTCTTTTATAGAAGACTTTCATTAATTGTATGTTAACTGGACTCTAATTCTAATTATTTAATGTTCCTTTGTAATTGCTATGAATGATTTTCTAAAGTGCAAAATTGCATTTTAACGAGATTCAGCTATTCATGAAGTTCTTTGTTTTACTATCAATCAATTCAAATTCAAAAAAATTATTACAAATTAGGATTTCGCAAACTTAATTAATTTTATGAAATCTTTAAATAAGAAATAATATAAAAGGTAAACTATCTAAGTTACATGTTGTGTTCTTGAATTCTATTATTGCAGCTAATCAATTTATCTTTCCAAGTACTCTTTATTTTCAAATAATTGCTCATATTTTAATTCATTCTACTATGTTATACTTGTGTAGCTTTTATTCTTTAAACTTGTTGGCCTTGTTGAAGATAATTCTTAAGTAAGATTGGTATTTTCAGCTGTGATTTTAGTTACTCTATCTTCCTACTCATTTAAATAGTCTCTTAGCACATGGTTTTAACTCAATTATAATTATATTTCATTATTTAGAGTAACTATTTCCTATTATTGCTCGGCTACTATCTTATCTAGCTCATTAAGCTGTTATTATAAAGCATTATTTAATATTAATATTAATTTTTGATATAAAGGATTACTTTTTTTTAATCAAGTTTATTCTAGGATCTTAAATTGTTACATTCCATTTATTCCTTTTAAAAATCAATCATTAGCTTAGTATAATCAGATTTTAGCTTATCATAGAGATCTTAAAATTAATTCCCTTACAATTAGATAGTAGAAGAACCAGATTAAACCTATTTAGGTAGGTTCTTATAACTATTGTTCATCAAATGATGATGTTAGAGTTGTTGATTAATTGAAGATGATTTAGTATTTAAAATTCTGTTTCTATAAGAGGTTTCCTCTGTTAAAACATTGTAATCAAATAGATTTTCTTTATTTTCTACTTCTATTTATTCTTTATGATTATATGCGCTATTAGCTCTATATCTCTTTAATTCCCTTTCCATTTAAAACTCTTACTCTATTTCTTATTAGTATCTTTCAAATTTTAATGTATTTCAAATACTCGATTTAATTAAAAAAAGTGGATTTAATAAACATTCACTAAAAGAAATTTTTTCCATAAATTCAAAAATTGATTATTTTTTAATTATCATTCATCATATACTGTCTTTATAATTTATAAGCATTAATAGGATTTTATTAAACTAACAAAATTAGATTAGATTTTACATATAAATTTAGAAATATTTTAAATTTCTATTATTGCAAAACTATTATCTTAAATCTAGATTATAATCAAATTTGGTAAGTTATATTGGGAGTAATATCTCAATTACTTATCCTTTCACGCTCTTTTTAAAAAATATTGTTATTTTATTATTTTAAAATAGAAAACTTTAGTTTTTATTTTAAATTTCATTTAATAAAAAATTTCTTTAATATTTTGATAGCTTTTAAATACTTAAATAAAAAAAATCCTTTAAAGGAAATATTTATTCATACTTAAAATTAATTAAGTCCTTATAAAATTGATATTCTAACATCTATAAGAATTAATTAATTTATAACTCTTTACTTTCAAACCATAATAAACAATTTATGTATACAAAAATATTAAAAATATCAAATTATTTAAATAAAAAAGGAGCAAGACCAAATGAATTAAGTATCTTTAAGCTAAAATATTAATCTTTCCGAACCAGAATTGTTCCTTCATTAATATTACAAGAGTTGTCCTTTACACCCTAAAAGGTAACTGATCTGCCTAAGTACAGACCTTACTTCTAAATATTTCCTTAAATGCATTGAATGTATTTCTGATTAATCTAATCAAAATATAATTTCTCTACAAACCTTAATGGAAAGCGAAGAAAAAACAATATTTAAAAACTGGCCAATTGCCAATGATCTGAATTTATATAGTTAACTTCTAGATATATCAACTCGCAAATCATTTGTAGAAGAAACCTAACTTAAGATTTCTGCTTATTTTAAGTAATTCAGATCTTAAATCGAAGAAGTCTTATCAGAAAAAGAAAACTAAATGAGAAAATAAACAGAATCTTTATGGGATATTAACGAATAGGTTATTAAACAGTATAATTAATTAGCAGGAAAAGATGAATTGAAGGATATAATTTACAATAAAAAAGGTGATTTTGAATAGTAAAATAAGATTTTAGGAGAAACCATTAGAAGGATTAACCATAATTAAGAGAGAAATAAATAATCATTACTTGATTAGATTAATCATTTGAAAAATCAAGAAAATATATTTGAAATAGTAACTCCAATTAAGATAAAAGATAATATAATAGATTAAATTAAATAGATAAAAATGTTTGCATTGGAAAATTTAGAAGATATTTAAATTTACTCTAATCAATAAAATGATTTAATTACTAATGGAAACGAACTGTAGAATAATAATAATCTAAGAGAAATGAAAACAAGCTAATTAATTTTAAATTTAATCAAAAATAAATTTAATAATTGTTCAGATTCACTAATTGAATAATTATAAATAATAATTAAAAGTATTTCTCTTTATTTAGATAAAAAAGATGTAACAAATTTTATAAATGAAGATATATTTAAGTATTAATAATTAAACTAACAACAATAACAGAATATATTTAAACTTATAGATTAAATATCTTCCTTTTCAGTTCTCTAAGGAGATAATTATAGATTAACTAAATCTCCAATATAAAGCTTATAGCCTTACTCATATAAAGCCTCTTAATGTTTGAAATCTTCTCTTATGGATAATTTTAATTCTTAATTATTAGTAGATTATCCTATTCTCGAATTATATAATAAAACTAAACCAATAATTAAAGAAATAAAAATAAAATAACCATTTATTAATGCTAGTGTAAATAATTCTAAATGTTTTTCAATAGAAGATAATTAAAATGGTAATATTATTGCTAAATAAATTTTGAATGAAAGTGGAAAGTTTATGACTGAAAAAAGATTAGATTAAGATGCAAATTATATTTTTAGATGTAAGATAAATAAAATGCTAAGCGAAAATGGTTACTCTGGTTATGGAATTATGTAAACATCTTTAATTTAAAAATAAAGTTTAAGTTCTGATAGATGTTGCTTTTTCTCAGATGAAGTTGGATATGGGCTAGATAAAATATTAAAAGGAAATAGTTTAAGCAAAGTAAGTAATGTAATAAATTAAGTAGAAATTAGAGTAAATCTAAAGAAGTAGATTTTAATATTCGCAGATTATCCTAATTACAATAATATTAATTCCACTGATCCTGATAAAATTAAATTAGGCACTGATTATTCTTTTGGTATAAATTTAGATAAATATAGTGATAAATAAAATGAAATAGAAATATAAACTTTTATTTATTAGGATGATGAAACATTTACAACGTTCAATTGATTAGTTAAAAATATACTTTATTAATAAATTTTGCTTTAGATTGTAATATATAGTACATAATTATTTACATTTTGTATAGTTTTGATTAAAATATTTTTATAATTATTATATTAAAATTTTTATCTTAAAAACAATTAATATAATTTAAAATTCTTATAATGAATATAATAACTCATTCATAATAATACTCTGAAGACTTACCACTTTATCTCTCATCTTAACTGCTATCAGAAGCAGAAACTTTTCTAGAATTCCTTGTTGTCTTGTCTGTCCTTTCCTATATGAAATGAATGTAAATATTTAATTATTAAATAGATATTTACTTTAACAATTTAGAAAAAGTTAGTTTCATTGAAATTTTATTAGTCTTCCCATGGTTAAAGATCATTTGTTAAATTTTATTAGTTTGTTTTCTTTGATGGTTAAGCTATATTACTGAAAGGATTAATTTAAAGAGAATTTTATATTTATAAAACATGTTTATTTTTCTTTGATTTTTAAGGAGATGAAAAGAATGAACTTGATCTTCTTTTAGTAGTTTAAGATTTAAAAGGTTCTTCGATTTGATCATATTCAGTTAGAAGGGAGTGAGCATAATGTAGTTATCTTGCATTTTTAGTTAATGAATTTTAGTAGCTTAAAACTTCTCTATTTTAAGAGAAAGATTTCGGAATTTTATCATTGTTATTATATTTTTTTTAATAATAATTCTACAGTTAGAAGAAATCAGCACTTGTTTCCTCCATGTGATTAAACTCATTTGCACTTTATTTTTAAATTGGTTATGAAAAATCTACATTTTCTATATTTTAGGTTTGTAATTTATTTTAATGATAGCTTTTGATATTAAGATGAGGCAATACAATTTAGTTATTTTAAAGAGTTTCAGTATATTTTACTTTCTCAGTAGAACATTAAATATTATTTAAGTCTGTGCTTAGAGGAGATTACTTTAATTTAATCCTTATTGCTTTTTATAGATTATTTTAGTTATTTCCCATTGAAGATTGTGTTTAGTTTTTACCAGCTACTTCCCCTTCTTAATAATTGCTTACTTAAGAGAAGCTATCTTTTCTTTAAGAGGACTCATATACTGATCCAAGCTAAGCAGTATTAGATTTTTTCCTAAAAGTTAACTTAAATCTTTCTGATTCTAATTTATTTGGATCATATAATTACAGGCTTAATGGGGATTTAAAGTGTTCGGTATATAATTCATCTCCATCAGGTTCTTCTTTATTAATATAAGAACTTTCTACATGGTATTTCAGCTTTTCTTCCTTACTATATTTTAGTAAATAAATAAAATTATATTTACATTTATTGTCAAAAATAAATCTTAATCATAGGTGTTTTAATCAATAATAATAAATAAAACAATTAATATATTATCTAATTATTGCTTGAAATTAATATTTAAATATTCTGAGCCATAAGTTTACTTAACTTTATGGAATCAAATTATACTTCACCTATGAATTAATTAAATACCAATCAATCAATAATAAAATTAATTGATGGATATTATTAAGCTATATTTTAAACTATTTATTGTTACATAAACTATGGCTGCTGATATTCACTTAAAAGGTTAAGATTAGAATCCAGGTTCTTTCTGTAATTAGAGTTAGGAGAAAGTGTAGATTCAGGAGAAAGATTATACTAGGTGAGTTTGCTCCCATTATTACTATAATTATTTAAACTGCTATCTCTATAATGACCTTTCTTTCCCTTTTACTTATTTAACATGTATATCTTTGTTTTATTATTGATTCCCCTGAAGGGCTAGAGATAAGGAAGACAAAAGTCTTCATTGTAAGCTTACAATTCCTTTTTGATTGAAGATAAAGGAGATTATAATCCTTAAGAATGTTTGTTTAATCTAATTACTTATTGTTTATTATTATTTAGTTTATTAGCCTATTAATTTATTTTTAATAGAATTTTATCATCAGGGTTTAAATCATTTCCATTTTAAGTTGTAGGAGTAGAATGCACTCCATTATTGGTCTCTTGCTTTTAATTAACATCCCTTTAAATCTTTTAGTTTAGATACTTTTCTTATTTTATTATAAAATCAAATTCATTTGACTTAGTATTCATATTTTCATACATTGCAAGGTTATTCTATTTGGATGGAGAAATACAGAGATTTTCAAGATTAGGATCAGTTAGATTAATCATTTTCGATTAGGAGTTCATTAACTTCTTCTTTTCATTTTTCAAAAACATTATGTGCATATTCTTTTATAACTGTTAGCTTTTGAGCTGCATAAGCCATTCAAAATTAGACATGTGTTCATCCAATAAATCTTAATTTGTCTTCATCTTTTCACTTAATTTATTTCCTTAACTCTTTTTCTGTTTCTACTAGTTTTTTTTAGTAGTGGTCGCTGTTGTTGTTGCTACTCCTCCAAAAATGCTACTATTCTCTTAAAAGTCTAATGCTGATAATTCTTATGGAGCTTGGGTATGATGTGATCTGTGCCTATCTTTTTTCTTAATCAAAAATCTATCTGATCTTTACTAAGAAAAAGATTTTAGATGTACTGGTTATCCAGAATCAATCTGATTATATCTTCTAATTAAATTATCTTGATTATTTTGCTTAATTCGAGACTCTACTACAGTTGGTTCAGTTGCTGTAAGAAAAATAGGTTCTTAAGCGCAATTAGGCACCTTGAATTTATTGTTTTAATGGTTTGGAGTAGGACTTATAGAGTATATCATTGGCTTGTAAACAGGTGATTCTAACTTAGAATTTTCAATATCATCCTTTTTATCATATGGGTTTTTCATAAATTGAATGATGATAGATTTTTTTGTTTTACTTTTTAATCTATGTAAATTAACTATCTCAAGATACACAAATTATGAACTAATAATTTATCAATGTGTAAAAAAAACAAAAAAATAAATACAAGCAATTTGATTTATTAATTTGTTAGATACCTTTCATGATTTTTACATTATTAAAGGCAAATAAATTAATCTAATGAATCCCTCTATGAATCTTTCATTACTCATTTATTTATAATGTAATAATTAATTAATATAAGCTTAGCTTTCAGAGATGATACTCTTCAATCTTTTATTGAGAAAATTATGTTTGAATATTAACCACAAATTAAGTTAAAAGTACTAATAATAAAAAAAATAAACTTTCTTTAAGCAATAATTTAAGTCTTTTAAGAGACTTCACTATTAAAATAAATATACATAAATTAAATACATTATCTTCAAAATTAAAATAAAATTATCTTTATTGTTTGTTCGTTTGTTTATTTGCTTGTTTGATTATTGTTTAAAAGTCATATTTTATTCATTTTCATTCTACTTACATTTTATCACTTCCAACTTGTTTAGAGTTATTTCCATTTGAGCTACTTTAAACTTCATCTTCTTCCTCCTCATCTTCATTTTCATCATCTTATAAATCATCATTGTCTTCTTCCTCTTCCATTCTTTTTATAATAAAAAATTAATTAAGATTCAAATATAATATCAATTTAAATTTTACTATGAAGTAGTTTATTGTTTTTCGGGGATTAATGACATAGTCCTTGTTTTAGTAATTGGCTTTTATTCTTTATTATCTTATTAATATATATCTATCAAATTCTCTTTCAGCTTCTTTATTGCCTCTTCTTTTGGAATATAAATTAAATCAAGTGGTCTAAACACTTGCAGAGAACCTCCTCCCATTGATTCATGCTCTAATTCTTAGCAGGTACTCAAAATACTCCAAGGATCATCTATATTCCAGTCAAAATCATTTATTACTCCTCTTTTTATATTTTATTTTTTATTATTTATTTTAATAGTTTAAAGATATTTACTTTTAACCAAAATGTGTAAATAAAGGTTTTTCAACTCCCTTTGCATCGTATAAAGGATCATCCTTAAATATTAAGAAAAATTTGTTAATTTTTATTAATGAAAGAATAAAGCAATTTACTAAATTATAAATATATATGTTGTCTGAGCCAATGCCTAAAAAGTTTCCTTAAGCATGAGAGAATCTTATACTCATAATAGCATTCTTTGCTTGATCATTAGGTAAATTAGCATTTGAAGGGATCAATATAGATTTTATCTTTTTCATTTTTCTGATATCCATTAATGCTGCAGTTCCATCACTTGAACCAGTTGCAACATAGTTTTCATTTTATAAACTCCAATCAACACAATTAATATCATCAGCGTGCAAATCATTTATCTAATTTAAATTATTAATTTATTATTAAAATTAATTCAAAATGGAGTCAAATAAAGTAGGAAATAATAGTTGATTTATTCTTACAAAAGAATATTTTAAAGTAATATAGATTAGATTTGTTTGGTTGTTAATATAAATAATATTAGGGGATGAAGGAGGAGAGATAATTTACTTCAAATTACTTTTCTGAAGAAGCTCTTATGTCCCAGCCTAGTAATCTCTTATCATCACCTACACTAACTAGAACATCTTTATGCACAGGAGAAAAAGATAAATCCTCGATCATATCAGTGTGTCCTGTCAAGCAAATATTATTTTTCAATTTGACAGGCTCATTTTAATTTCCGATTGAATTTAATTCCCTTTTGGTAGACAAAGGAGTGTTGAACGAACTCATATAATTGCTAGAAAGTCTAGTTTGATAATCATCTACATCCCAAATCAAAACATTTTGATCTTTTCCTCCACTTCCTACTCTATAATTATTTTTAGCCCAATCGAGTGCAAAACTTGGAGTCTTGCTAGTATGACCAATTAAGCTAATTGGATTAAATAATAAATAATTAACACAAAAGGATCTATAGAAAATTTATTGCTTGCAAAATGATTTCATTTCAATTTGATATTTATTTATTAGTAAAATGAAAAGTAAGGATATTATAATATTACATAAGATCAGGCACATTTGCATGAACTCCATCTCTTAATTAAATTTATTGTTTGTGTTTATCTAAATCCCATAAAAATACTTAACTGGCATCGTTCTTTGTTGCCAGTAGCTTTGGATTAAGTGTACATTTCTTCATCATGTTAGCATCTCCCGGGTGAATAATGATCTACTTCACCTTTAAATTTTTATGTTTCTTCAAATTATCCTGCAAGTAAACATTTCTTAACTCTTGGTTAAACTACTTCCCGATTCTAGGAATATCTTTTAGTATACAATAAATAGATTAATACATTCCAATAATCAAGTATTCTATAATAAATTTCATTTATTTAGATTTATTTCATTCATTTATAAAGACTCAATATTATCTAGTTATTGCGGGTATTATTTCTTTCTTCTATAAAAGTCCTAAAATATTAGATTTTCTTTGATTTTTTCTAAATCTTCATGAAAATGTGGTCATTTCTAGAAAGAAATTATGAATATTATTGTCTGTTTACCAACTTATGCAACTACTAAGAAGCTTGGCAGCTTTTACCAAGAGGTATCTCCATCATTATATACCCCATCTGTCCTGCAAGCGAAATAAACTCTTTACTTAATGAATTCTGAATTGGAAGATATGACTGGACCCCAGCAGCAAGTTGTGCAAGGCCAATCCAAATTATTATCTAGCCTAAATATATAAAATAATATGTGTATCGGATGTTATTACTATAATTTTCAAGAATATGAAGCAATCTTACACATAATCATATATATAGGATTGATATAGCTTCCATTTCTATTGTTTATCAGTGATATTCATTTCTTAATTAATGATTTATTTTCTTCTTTTGTTTATAATAATTGATTTCTTTAATTTTTCAAAGATTACATTTTATGCAGCAGAGGAATTAAATATTAAATACTAGGTGCAATTTAACAGAAAGACATTATTTAAAGATCCAAAAACAGCATATTTGTTTGCTTTCTGGAATAATAGAATTATTGGAAATGCTAGAAAGTATTATAAAAAATAAGAAATGATTAAATATATTCAAAGAGATGTATTTATTAAGTTATTTTTACAACAAATTATATTCTATTTTTCTACCAGAATAATGTAAATAAATAAGCATAAAAAATAATTACAAATAATTAATTTAAATTCATTTTCTGCAATTTAATTTTGTCACACCATATATTTATTTATTAAATACATACATACATGCATTCATCACCATTATTGTTGGCTCCTCATTTTTGATACAAGAACTCTTCATAAGTTTCAAAAATGCTCAAAGAAATAACGGAAACCAAAATTAGAGCACTAGTTGTAGTAAGAGCAATATTAGCATTAAACTTGAATAAAAGAGTAATAAAACCAAAAATAACTGTAATTATAGTCTTATAATCAGTACCATTATTATACAAGCTTCTCAAGAGCATCTAAATTGTTAGTAAATAATAAATAAAAGTTAATTTCTTTATTATTTATTAATATTATATTCTTAAAAATTAATTATTTATTAATACCTTGATAGGAGTATCTTGAGAGAATTAGAATAGTGATGATTCATCGGAAGTAGATAAGTAGTCAGTAAGATATTCAAAATCTACAGTGTTATCTTGAAGGTCAAGCAACCAATCTTCAAACTCATGAACATTATTAAGAAGAGCTATTTTCTTATTTTCTTCAAGGAAAGCAGCAACATGAAGAGACTTAAGAGGATGGTTATATTTGGGGTCGGAGACATAAGATTCTAAGACCTTTCTGAATCTCCAATGTTTATCTAAATCAATGATAACAAATTGGATATTGTGGTAATTATCAAATATTCTTTCGCCTGAGGTGAATTTTTCAATAGATTGTGCCTTATATTACATTCTATATTTATTAGCAGCCTCCAAATACTTTTCAAAGTTAGGAGATTGCTTGAATAAGAAAATGCATAAAGTTTGATAGTCATTTTCCAATTCTTATTCTTCCTCTAATTTAGTTTATTAGTTCTTGCAATAATACTTAAAGTTCTCCTTTGAAATGTCAGGAGTTACTCTGAAATTCAAGTAATTTAATATCTTATAGAACTTTTCGGAATTGAAATTCTTGCCAAAGTCAAATTCATACTTAACTCTAATTTACTTTTCTTCATCGTTGATGAAAACAAGGAAATTCTTACTAGTTTAGAAAGCTCTTTAAATCTTTATTTTATAAAATAAATTTACTAAATTAGCTAATAGTTTAGAATAATGATTATTACACTTGAAGATTGACCATATGAATTGGTGTAGAAGTTGAATTCCTTATAGTTCTATTCAATTTAAAATATATTTATTCTTTAAACATTTCTTTAATAAGCAATTCTAATTTTACTTGAAGAGCAGCATATTTAAATTCTATGGGAATTCTATCTTATTGGAACAAATAAACGATATCTATCTTTTTATTTGGTTAATAAGCTGAAATCTCTTTATTTATTGATTATGCCTATTCCTATTTAATCAAATTTAACTTGCTAACTACAGCTTTCTACACAAACTTTGCTAACTCTAATAATTTTATATTTTTTTGTCATTTATTTTAAAATAATCATCTTAAACTTTAAAATAGGTTACCTCCTTCAATATTACGAGAGCTAATAGTGATGAGCTGAGGGCTATCATAATGAGAAACTGAGAAGATGGTGGGGAAAATAGGAGAAGCAAAAGGAAGTCTTTAAACTAATTTATAATCAACTTCAGCATCAATTCTACCAAATTTAACTACATGACCATAGGTATTGATTGTACTTTCCCAGAAAGGAGCCATTCTCTAACAAGAGTCATCACCATTCATATAAATTTAAATAATCCAGACATCTGTGCTCTATAAAACAAGGGAATCGTAATTGGCACCAGTTAAAGTTATAGCTTTACTCTTAATCTAAGTTAATACACCATGAGTCTAGATTTTTTATTTAAAAAATAAAATTAACACCTTTCATTTAATAAAATCTTCTTCTTAAATCATTACAGAATCATAATTTTCTCTCTTTGAGGGATTACCAAGAATTTTCCATGCTTCAGTAATTTTATAGAATTTTTCTTTACAAGCTTCACCACAATTAGTATTTTTATCAGGATGCCTATTTAAAAATATTAGATATCGTTAAATAAATAGAATATTTACTAACCTGAATGTAGTAAGACGTTATTTTTAGCTTTTAGAAGTAGATAATAAAATAAATTCAAAAAAATGAATTACCATAAATTGGCTAATCTCTTATATGAATTTCTAATTTCTTATCCGGAGGCACTAGATTCAACTTCTAAGACTCCATAAAGGTTCTATGTTTCAATAAATAAATAAAGTTAAGCTACTTTTTGCTTGAATAAAAGAAATTTTAATTATATACATCACTAGTTTCAGAGTAGTTGTATCTTCTGTAGTTATCACCATAGTATTTAAAAACAAACATTAAAGCAAGTGTTACTACGAAGAAAATAACAACTAATGGATCACAATAGTTTTCACTTTTTGCATTCGATTTGAATAACTCTTCATCTCTAGAGTCATCTTTCTTTTCTTTCTTTGCAACTGCTTTTTTCTCTTTTTCTTGAGTATCCTTTTCTTTCTTTTTGCTTTTCTTATCAGTCTTCTCTTGAGAGGTAACATTCTATAATTGCTATTCTTTTTGGTTCTTCTATTACTTCTATTAAACTTGCTCATCATCTGAACTATCAGAGTAAATTTATTGTAAATCTTCGTCTTATGAATCCTCTTCATCAGATTAATGGATTTCTTCTTTAGGGATAGGCTTTTATTTATTTTTAGAGCTAATATTTTATTCTTTAGGCTTTTCTTCTTGCTTAGGTTATTCTTTAGCTTTATTTTCTTTCTTCTTCTTTTATTATTGAGCTTCGACAGCATTAACATGTTTAATTTGCTCAAATATATTCTTCTTTTAGTTTGAATCATCATCAGATTCCTAATGACCCTTTTCTTATTTCTACTATGCTTAAATCAACATTGCTTGCTTTTGTTCGAACTTTCTATCAAGTTCATCATCATCTTGATTTTCTTATTATTTATCAAGTAAGATATGAAATAAGATTGATTTTCTATTTTAATAATAATTTGGAATTACTCTTATTACTCTTTTTAGGAGGCATTTCTAAATTCTTATCTTTTCGATTTTGTTGAAAAAAATTTGTTATTTCTGATAATTTTATTTAATTATTTTTTTCACTTTTCAATATCTTTCAGGATTAATAATCTGAACAAGTGTAAAAAGATTGGAAATATGATCAAATTTAATCCTTTTGAATCTATCTATCATCTACATGAATTGCGTTTTAATTAAAGAAAAAATCTTTTCATCTTAATTTGCGATCATTAAATAGATTTCTTAATTTTTTATTTGAGCAAATAAATAGGATTTTCTTAATTAGGATCAATATAAAATAAATATTTACAAATCTTTTTTGGCTTTTATTTAAATCAAAGTATTATTAAATAAAAATTGATTAAATTTTACCCTAAATAGAATTATATTAAAATTATGAATCTTTTTTTAAACTTTATTGAAAAATTAATATTAAAATCCAGTCAAGAGTTTAATATTATTAACCTTGTGCCAAAGTGAGATGCAATCAATTAATTATTATTTGATCAATAATTAAGCAAATCATTCGAAAGAAATACTATTAAATTAAAATAAAAAATTATGATCGTTATGTATAAAAAAAATTTAATAAATTAATAGCATTTTGCATTATTGAAGAAGGTGTAAATTGCCAACAAGTGAAATTGCGAAATAAACAACCTAAAATAAGCATAAATAAATATAGCCAAGCAGCTTAGAAAAATAAAATAGTTAGAATATATTATCAAAATACTTCAAAAAGATAGGAATGCAACCTTAACATGTAATCTATTATTACTTAAAGCTAAAAACTAAAGAATTTTAAACCATTTTTATGAATATAGTTTCATTAATAAGCCAACTTTGATTACCAAAAAAGCGATATAAATTATGGAAAATCTCCTTATTTGCTATCATCTCCTTATAAATTATCTCAAAGCTCTATTAATAGCCAAGCAAACTAAGCCAATTATCAATATCAATCTTCAGTTCGCAATTTATAGATGCCTGTTTAGGAATAATATCCATTTCAATAATAGATGTAATTAAATTAAGGCATGATGGGATCTCAATATTAGCCAAATATCTAACAATAAATGTCATTTAATGTGTCAGTTCAACCTTCTACAAACTACCACTCACCAGTGAAAAATGATTTTGTACTTTTCTAGAGATAAGATCCTTATTAGCGCTATAGTACGAGCAGCAACCCTATTTTAAATAATAATAACTTATAATAGTAATAATTATTAGGCAGTACTTAATTGTAAGTAAATCAACCTAATTACTATCCAATTGCTACCCTAAATACTAATAGTATAGGAAGTTAGAATAGATTGAATACATAACTCTCAGATACCAATTAAAATAGAACCAATAGATATAATTATGAAACTAAGCATACAGATACTTAAAGTGTCAACAGTGCATTGTATTCTAAATAAACTGATTAAGATAGAAGTGTTTACGGATATTAAGTTAATAGATCAAGATAATTTCTCTCTCCAGATTAACAATCAGTCAAATCAGGAAGGAAGGTACTTTATTACTTTATTAATTATAGCAATAATTCAGTAAGTTGTGTTTTGTTGCTAATAATTCGTATCAACACTTTGTAATAATGAATCCAGCTCAATTAATTAAATTATATTTTTACCTAAAATATCTAGAAAATATTCTCTCCAGTTAGTGATAGAACTATAACATCTTTAGAAAGTGAGTAAAATAGAAATTTTATCATTAACTTTCTACTTTATTGAAATAAATAAATAATAAATTTCTATAATTTGATTTAAAAATAGAATAAATTCCTTCTCTAGATTTAGATAGAATGGTGTTTCTAATAGATTTACTAACTCGTAATATGGATAAAACTAAATGAATAATTCTAATAGATTATCAATGTAATAGTATAGCAGTCCCTAGCCAAGCAATTAGATAATTAACAACTAAAATAGATTATATTAATCACAATCAGAAAAGAAGAGAATATTCAGCCCAGCTATGGATTATTCTAAATTATCACCCCTAACAAAGAATCCAGCAAAAATTGAAGAAGAAATTTATAGTGGAGATAATTAGTATACAACTTCTGTTAAAGGAATTACTCGAGATTAATAAAACTATTAAAGACATCATTAGTAAGAAGATGAATTTTAAAGTCCTAAATTTTAAGATTTTAACAATAATGTAGATGATCCTTTTAATTAAAGCGATGATCTTGCTGAGAAATTTTATGATTCATAGAATGATAAAGATTAATCTTCTTACTTATCTTTTAATCACTAAAATTAAAGTAATATTATAAATTATATTTGTAATGAAATATTTATTAAATAATAATAAAATAAATAATTAATAGGCTATGAAAATTTATAGAATTAATTAGAGTTTGAAAGAACCAAAGAATAAATCTCTCCAGAAAAAAATTCAGCATTAAAATATTTACAAGTATTTTTTATTTTTCTTAATTTCTTTATTACTCCCTAAATAAATCAATTTTACATTCATTAATAAAGGAAGAAAGAGTTAAGAGATAACTTGATGGCGAATTTAAAAAGAAATAAGAATAAGAATAAATATTATCAAATAGAAGGAAGCTATTCTTTTAAGGTATTGGAGGCTTGGTAGCATTAATTATTCTAACTAAATTCTTTTTAATAATGGCATCTTATTTTAGATGATTTCTCAATTTCATTTATTAAAGTTTTAAATTAAATTTAGAGTTAATTTCTATATTTATACTTTCCTTTATAATCATTTTCTAATACTATATTTATTAGTTTTTACAAAAATTATTCTCTGTCTGTCTCTCTGTCTGTATATAGTTTATCATTTTCATTTCAATCCTAAACCAAATAAATCTATTATATATATATATATACATTACCTATTAAATCTTTTTAACTCCCAGTTAATTTATTTAGTATATATCCTATCCTTTCTTGAATGAATCTAAGATTTTTCTTTTGATGAAATAGACCAAATTATAATATAATTAATAATTTGGATAATTTGAGTAATTTGCTATTAAAGTTAAATAATTTACTGATTATGAATAAATCCTACAATAAAATAAAAATAGAAATTACTTTTAAGATTTTTATTCAAGAATGCATTAAATAAATTTATTGGTTGAGATTTTTGTAAGTTTTTACTATTAAATGAAAACTCATAAATATATTGATTGATTGTATTTATTATATTAATAAATTTTGATTTCTTTTTAAGGCTGGCTGATCCATAATTAAACAAATTAATAATAATATTCATAGAAAAAACAATAAAAAAGAGGATTATTAACAGGTGAAGATATGTAGAGATTTCATAGTTTTGGAGTAACTACTTGCTATAAATATTAAAGAGATTAAAATAATTTTTCATAATTAAATAGGATGCATATTCTTCTTAAAATTAATAGTATTAATATTATTCAACTTAAAAACCATCGCAAAATGCTTATCAATACCCTCAACGTGGGTATGATTATTCCTTCTAGAAACCCCAATAATAGTCTTAATATGAAAGAAGATAAACTCCTTTATTCGATCCCAATTTAAAATATGTAAATAAATTGCTTATCCAAATGATTTAAGTTAAATATTGCATTTTTATTAATTATTAATGTTCATTAAATTTTAAAATAGGATGAAGTCCTAGAAACTTAAAGCATGAAAGTAGGCAGAGATAAATCTAATTCGCCAATCCGACAAATATACGAAGCAACACAACCTCCATTAATATAATAAATGCCTTATTCTAATTTATATCCAGTTACTTATTAAACAAATATGGCTTAAAACTAGAGATATTAAGATTACTCTCCTAACACTAGATAGGTAAATATTATACAAAATAAAAATCATAGTAGCATAATAAGATTATTTTGAATTTGAAAAATTTTAATAGCAAATTAACATAATAAATCAAAATTAAATAGAATACTATAGTAGAAGCAGATTCCCTAGAAAATACAATAAAGAAATAATAGGGGGGAGGTGAGTTCTATTCTAATTAATTGTAGATGATGAATGCCTAATAATAATAGCTTTAATATTTGAATTAATCTCCTTTTCAGAGTGTTGCTATTACCCCTTAAAAGAATATAAGCAATAGATAATCTTCCACTATCTAATCCAAACAATAATAAATCCTTTATGAAAATTAAGAAGCAAAAACAATTAGATATGCATCACCTCAAACAAACAGAGCATTATTCACAACAACAAATTCAACATTAAATGATGATGAGAAAAGATCAAATGTATCAGGCTAATAAATTCATTTACAAGAAACTGTAAAGAATAACAGATAAGAAAATAAAGATATGTATGACTCTATTTAGAAAAACGTAGATTAAATTGTAAGCAAATATTTTAAGCCAATCAGTAAATAAAGAACATAATATAATGAAACTCTGGAAACTTAATCAATGCACTAACTATCAAATCATAAGAGCATTTATGATTAAAACTAGTTATAAAATAGAACTAATACATAAGGAAACGATAGAAATTGGTCACCTCTCTTTTCATCTAAAGGAAAATAAAATAGTTCTAGTAGTTCTATCTATAGCTAGCCATTTGATATCTAAACACAATAAGACATTCAAAAAACAGTAGCAAAAAATATTAATTAATTAAGTCCATCTTACTCAAAGTATATATCTCCTGAAACGGAGAGAATTCTTTAAAAATGGAATAATGTGACAGTAGGATAACCAATAAATTAAATTAATACATTAAATAAATATGCTGTTTAATAATATGAAAATAATAAGTAATAGAGAATTTTGGAAGTTTAGTAATATTAATAGTAGCCATAATAATTATTATTCCCTTCAAACACTTAAGTGAAATAAGGTTATGAAACCTATCTTTCATTTAATCCAGATAGAAATTAACTCTAAAATCTTAGCCCTTAAAGTTTTAGATCAAATAGTTAATATAGCCTTTCAGGATTAAATAATTATCATTTGGATACTTAAGTTATTCCAAAGAATGATCAAGAATTATAGTAGGCTTAAAATTCCTCGTATAATGTATTAAATTAAGGATTTATATAGAGTAATCAATAAACATTCTAAGCAATTCCAAATTAAAATTCGATAAATAACCTATCAAGTATAGAAAAGCAGACTAGAAATGAACTAAATGAATCTGAGCAAAATAAAATTCTATAAGCTGCTAAGCTAAATTCGATAGATGATTTTGGCTCTTTCGAAAAAGATGAAAATATGTAAGATTAAAATGAAAACAATTTTATTTATGATTCACATGAAATGTTTGATGTGAAGAATTTAAAGAATAGAAATGTAAGAAATAACCTAAATGATGATAGTGAAGTCTTCCACAGCTTAAAGAATAATTCTACAAATCAAGTACTAACTCCTAGCTGCTCTTAAATACCTTAACATGAAATTTCTCATAGAAAAGTTTCTTCTGGATCAACTGATTCCAATCATGAATTCTCTCTTAAATAAATATTAAATATTCCCAAAACAATAAAAAAGATTCATACTCACAAAGAATCAGAAGTAAATAAATATTCTTTCTTAATGTAATTAATTAATATCTAATCTTTCCTAACTTTTAAAAAGAAAAAGTAAAAGTCCAAGTCCCTTCTAATATATTAGGTAGTCTGCTGTATACTAATTTTAATCTTCTTATATGTATTATTAATTAAGTGAAGGGCAGGTAATCTAATATAAAATGGTTACTTTAAGCTAAATAACTTAAAATTCTAATCTATATAACATTAATTATATTATCTATTAAAAAATATAAAATTATTTTTAAATAATAAATTCAAATATAACAAAGAAAATATTATAATTATTATTATTAGAAATTTTTGTTTAAATTAATTTTAAATCTTATATTGCTACTTATCATTTATTTTTTGAAATAAGAAAACAATCTCCAATTATTAATTAACACATTTTAAAATAATATTTAGACAATTTATTTAAAATAATTACTGAAAATCCTCATAAAGTAAGTCCCTAATCACACCAAATAATAATACTGTAATTACTTAGTAATATAATCACATGATGAGCTAAAATAAATTATTAAATACTCCCTTTAAATTATAAATGTGAATAATACGATTCATAAATAATTTTCAGTAAATTAAGAACATAATAGATTATTTAATTTTAATTATGAATCTAAAAATCATATTAAATTGTATTTCTTACTCTTTTGTAAATAAATAAATGCTAAAGAAAATAAATAATAATAACATGTTTATTCAATCTAAGTTAAAAGAAAATAAAGGTAAGAATGAAAAATCAAAATATATTTAAAAAATAGAAAGGATAAGATTTATATTTGTCACTAAGAATATGTTTCTATATTGAGATATATTTAATTTAAATACATATATTTATCTATTTGATCTTAATTAAAGATAAATATACAAAGAAGAAAAAAATCAAGCTAGCAAGAATGAATAATTTAAGTTAGAATATTTCACCTTCATACTTAATTAGATAATAAAGGAAGGAATATTATTTCTAAGTAATTTTATCTGAATATCAAGAGATATTAAGAATCTATATTTTTTGATACTTTCAATTAAATAGATAATACAATCTGGTTTAAATTATATCTTCTGCGTAAATGCCTATATGATCTTTTGGTTTATAGTATTCTTCAAATATGAGAATTATTAACAATATTTTATTTACTAAAATTAAATTAGAATAATGACATAAAAGAGTGAAATTATTATTATTTAATTTGAAAAATATTACCATATAAGGAAAGGCAAGTTTTTCTCTTTCATTTAATTTATTTGTTTCATATAGACTCCCCAAATAAGAATTTATCAAAAATAAAAATTTTAGATAAAAACTTATTGTAGATGCCTATTTATGGTAGACACAAAATGATCTTTAATTAAATAAATTCCCTAATCATTAATATTCATAAAAAAATTTTATTGAAGAAATCAAAAATTTAAATAGTGATGCAGAATCCTATTAGTTTTATAATAATTAATTATACAATTAAAATCCCCAAAAAATAAAATAAATGAATTCTAACAACTACAACAACAACAACAATTAAAATAAAAGTTCTTAAATTCCTACAAGAGTTTAATAAATGTAATCATCTTAAAATAGATAGACATAACCTTAACCTCCATAACTAAATTAAAGATTACCTTAACAGTAACCATAACAATAGTAATAATAGTAGTAGTTACCAATTAATTTATAGAATTATTAGTAATAATAATTCGGATAGTAATAATAATAATAATAACATCAATACCCTTAGTATTAATAATAGATGTAAGGCATGAATATGAATGCTTACTCACAATACTAAAGCAATGTGATTAATTAACCATTAAATAATAATCCTTTTAATAACTATTTTCCTCCTTAGTAGTCATGGTAACCTAATAATTTTCCATTTTAAGGTAATACTCTTCCTATTTAAGAATTATAGGGAGAAGATCAAATAAAGGAAAGTGTTAAGAATGAAAAAGCAACTAATAAAATCTAATATGATTTAGAAAAAGGATTGTCTTTAGATATCAAGACTTTATAAAAGCACTTCTAATTTAATAAGAACAATGACTAAGTTTTACCCATCATGGTTTCAGTGAAGACTCTTGATTAAACAAGTGATATGGAAATTGAATAAAATCTTTTAGAATAAAGACCTAACATTGATTTAATTTGTGTTATTGATAACTCTGGTTCTATGAGTGGATAAAAGATTTATAATGTCAAGTAAACTCTTCTTTAATTGATCGAAATGCTTAATGAAAATGATCGTTTATCTTTAATCACTTTTAACTCAGGTGCTTAACAGCTTTGTAACTTGAGAAAAGTTGATGTAAATAATAAAGATAAGCTCAAAAATGTAGTTAATTCTATCTCTGCCGGTGGTGGTACCAATATCACTAGTGGAATATAAATTGCTTTTAATATTCTCCAAAATAGAAAGCAATAAAACCCAATCAGCTCTATCTTTTTACTTTCTGATGGATAAGATTAAGGTGCTGATAGTGGAATTAGAAGATTACTTAGCACATCTAATGCTAAACTTTCAGATGAATGCTTCACTATTCATTCATTTGGTTTTGGTCATGATCACGATGGTCCTTTAATGCAAAAGATTGCACAAATTAAGGATGGTAGTTTCTATTTTGTTGAAAAAATTGAATAAGTGGATGAATTCTTCATAGATGCTCTTGGTGGTCTATTTTCAGTAGTAGCTTAAGATATTAATATTTAAGTTAAAATAAACAGATAAGATGAATTATTTAACAAATTTTTCAAAAATTCTACAGTTTAGAGAACATATGGTCCTATGTGGAAAGTTGTTAAATAAAATGAAGGATATTAAATTAAAATTAATCAACTCTTCTCAGGTGTTTCTAAAGATTTCATTTTTGAAATCAATGTTCCCAAATCAGAAGTAAACGAATTATAAGACTTTGAAAGAAATGTTGAATTTATTAAAGTTTAGTTGACTGCTTCTCCAATTAACAATGAATATACAACTCAAATCGTAAAGGATAGCAATCTCGTTTTAACTCTTTTCACTTAAAATGAAAAGGTAGCTTAAGATTCTGAAATTAATGATAATGTTGAATTTAACTATTTGAGAGTTAAGGCTGCTCAAGCTATGCAAGAAGCTATTCAATTTGCTGATTAAAATTAATTTAATCAAGGCTAAGTTATTCTTACTGATATGTTAAAGAAAATTGAAAATTCTCACCCTAATAATAGACAAAAACTTCAAGTTATTAAAGAAGATCTTCTATAATGCTAATAAAGCGCATAACCTAAAGTTTATTAATAATAAGGAAAATTCCAAATGTTATAAAACTGCAATAACAATTTCTAATAACAATCTTATGCCAACAGATCTAATGATATTTTCCAAAACAATTGCCAAAGAGCCATGGTTCAACAACAACAAGTATTTAAATCTAATAATTAAAATAATTTCTCTTGAAGAAAATATTCTTTATTTATTTTTCAATTTCACTAATACTATTATTCTTCGTAAGCAATTTCCATCAAATTAATTTTATATTAAATTGTACTCCATTATTTCTTTTATCGATTAAAAAAATTTAACCATCTTATCTATTTATTTATTTATTAATATTTAAAAATTATAAATTACTTTGATTTAAAATAAGGAAAATTAAAAATTTTATTATGTTAGTTTACTCTAAAATTTAAAAATTATCTTTAAACTAACAATATCATTTATCATTAAATTTTTCTTTTATTTTCATCAATTATTTCAGTATTATTATTCCTGGCTTAACTATTTTTATGATTTTGATGAATTTGTTGTTAAAACTATATAGTTAAGTAAATACTTCTTTAACTAATTAATTTAATTATCTATCAAAATTAATAATAGACTTTAACTTTTATTATTAATCTGTCTTGATACTTATTTTTAATGAATATTGTTTTAATATTTAATACATATGGTTCAACAAATATTTTACTTTTATTTTACAATTTTAAAATTTGATAAATCCATTAAATTTTTAAACACCTTCTAATTATCATTTCTTTTATAACTTAGAGAAGAAATATGAAGCTAAACCTAAAAGAACAAGTATAGAACCTAATATTTCAAATATATTAGGTAGCTCTTAAAAGAATATAACTTCTACTAAGAAACTTTCTACAATCATTGTATAATTAATAAGAGTTATAGGTCCATGGTTTTTGGTAATAGTTGTGGAAGAAATAAAAGTTATTTGATAGAGAAAGCTAACAAATCCAACAGTAAATATAAGTCCAAGAATATCTTATAAGCTTAAATCAAAAGATTTATCACTTTAAATTATCCCAAAAGA
This sequence comes from Tetrahymena borealis, assembly GCA_000260095.1. Lineage (NCBI taxonomy): Eukaryota > Ciliophora > Oligohymenophorea > Hymenostomatida > Tetrahymenidae > Tetrahymena > Tetrahymena borealis. The sequence goes on from JH651316.1 coordinate 243,673, forward strand.
ACCAAAAATAATAAAGCAGAATGAAAGAGACATACAAATTTCAAAAGTATTAATACTTTTAAAATATCTTACACTTATTATTGCAAAAGCCCATCCAAACCAAGTTAAGATTGAAATGGCTATTAGGATATATTTTTCGACGCCTTACAAATACTATTCATTCTCTTAAGCAACTGGGATTTGATCAGTAAATAAGGATTAAAAGTATTAAGGGCCAGAAACCATTATAACCCCAATAAAAGATACTCCAATGCCAATAACATCTCGTAAGGTAAGCTTAACTCCAAATAGAAAATAATTAAGAATAAAAACAAAGATAGGTCCTGTATTGGATATAATAAGAAGTAAGCTAACAGATAGTTTATTAATACAGTAAAAGAATAATAGTTAACTAAAAGCACTTAATACATTTCTCAAAGTTAAAATTTTAAAATCCTTGCTGTCATACACTATCATATTGTATTTTTTAATATTTCCAATTAAATACATCAGAGAAAACGTTACAAAACCTCTCACTATCATTGCATAACTCCATAATATCTATTTATTTTTCTGTTATAAAATTTTAATTTATTTTTAATATATTTAATTGACTAATGATAGCAATATTATTTCTAAAAGGATTAATTAAATCTAAATATCTTAAGTTAACTACTTTATGTAGAAATTTAATACAAGTTTGATTGATTTGTGAAATAAACAATTTCTTTTTGATAAAGAAGATTCTCCTTTGTTTGGGATAAATATACCATTGATTTTTGAGGAAAAATCTATATTCTTTTATTAACAAAGAGAGTGGTTATTTTTAGATTCAAAAGCATTGATAATAAGCTCAATTGCACTGATAAAGTCAGATTTTTGTCAAATATTTTTCAATCTAATTAAATTCTTAACCCAAATATATTTTTTAATAGTATGAAAATAATTATGGCTAAAATTTATTTACTTTTCTTTAAAATATTCAAACTAAATGAAATTTTAAAAATTTACCTTTAAGTAAAAAGAAACTGCTACATAAAAGAAACCAGAAATAAATACAAGAAAGTATGCTAAATTATCGTTTCCATACCTATCTCTAAAATCACTAACTGCAATATCTGCTTTATCTAGAATATACTTAAGAACAGAATTAAAAAGCTCAACTATTTTATAAGGAATTGCTCCTATTTATTTTGTTTAGAATTCCTTGTCATAATTTAATCTTAGTTCATGATCTTTCAATTTATTTTCTATAGAAGATTATTTTTCATGTAAAAATGTATTCTACTAAGTACTAATTTCTCCCTTTTCTGTTTATTGTTTAACTTATCTCATTAATAAGAACACTTTTTATTTTTAATAATTTTCTTTATAAAATTTAATTTTTTGGTACTTTCTAAAATACTAAATTAATAAATTATTATATTATTTTTGTGATAATCCTATTTATAGAGGTTAATTAAATGAAATTTCTTATTTTATTCATAGAAAAATTTATTAATTCATTTAATTTTTTCCAAAAATAGTAAAAGATTAATTAAATGTTAGTTAGGATACTTTTCTATTAATAAATTCTTGTTAATGTAATTTAATTTATGAGCTCATTTTTTTGCCTAAAATTATTAAATAAGCTATGTTATAATTAGTTATTTACACAAAATGAAAAATAATAAGATCCACTATTCGTTGGTTATTTATTATTAATAGAATTTAAGTAAATAATTTGATTAGTAAAAACTCTCCAAAACCACTCAAATGCCATAAGATTTTTTATAATGAAATTTTTATAGTTTTTTAATCTGGATTACCTAATTTTGCTTCTCTTTAAGAAATTCGAAATGTAAAAGTTTTGGGTAATTAAAATTTTTTAAATATAGATAGAATTTATAAATCATTTAGTATTTAAGATTATGAAAATGATAAGAATTTAGGTAATTCAAATTTAAAAACCAGTTATGAAGGCTTGCTTTCATTTATAAAGCGGCTAGCAACTATTTATACTTTTTTTTTATACCAATTAAAGAAACTATCAATTTTATTACTATTTTTATTAGAAATATCTAAGAATTCAATAATCATTAAATAAACAGTTTTTAAAGACTATCCTTTATAAAGCCTCTCAATTAATCCTATATAAACTGATAATGCTAAATATCTATTTATTATAAAGTCTCATTTTTATTTTATTAGTATGTTAGATATATTTATGACAGTCACAATTCTTGCCTAATTATTTACCAATCTAGTATTATTAGTATCGACTTAAAAAAATATTTTAGAAGTTTAGCCCTTAAGCTTATATTGAATGAAGTTCAATAAGATTTCTCTGGACTCAAGCAAAGCACAAATTTAAACTAAATTATAAAATTATATAAATCATACTACATTTCTAAATAAAATTATTTAGAATTAGGATGGATAAAAGGTAAAAATGGATTACCTAAATAATTATGTAATTGACTTACTTGCATTTAGAATAATTACTATTATTAAGATTTTTATAAATATTATAAAAAAAATGTATTGTATAATATAAACACTTCTAAAATTAATGATTTGTAGTAAAAAAATGTTTAAAACTTTGAATTCTTTTTAACAATTTATTTGTGGATCAAATTTTCTTAGAAAATCTTTAATAAGTATTTTTTGATTTAAAACAAAGAAAACCTTTTGAATTCAGTACCAATTAAAAAATGTATTGAGGGTACTATAATCTGATTACATAGTTAAAAATAGAAATAGTATTCAAAATATTAATTTTATTGGCAAGGAAACTATTATAAACATAGAATATAAATAATCAATTATTGGTTACTTCTGATAAAAATCTATTTTATCATTTATAGTCAATCACTTCTTTTGTATCTTTGTATAGAAATAAGAGGCTAAACCTGAAAGAATAAGGAAAGAACCTAATATTTCAAATAAAGTGGGTACTTCTTTAAAGAAAATAACCTCTACTAAGAAGCTTTCTACAATCATTGTGTAATTAATAAGAGTTATATTTCCATGGTTTTTAGTAATTGTAGTAGAAGTAATAAAAGCTATTTAAAACAAAAAGCTAAAAAATCCAAAAATAAATATAAGTCCAAGAACATCTTGTAAGCTTAGATCAAATGGTTTATCACTTGAAATTAGTCCAAAAGCTCCAAAAATAATAAAGCACAAAGATAGAGACGTATTAATTTCAAAAGTATTGATATTTTTAAAGTATCTTACACTTATTATTGCAAGAGACTATCCAAACCAAGTTAAGATTGAAATAGCGATAACTATATATTTTTCTATACCTTACAAATAATTTTGATTTTCTATAACTGGAGTTCCCTCAGTAAATAAGGATTAGAAGAACTAAGGATCTGAAACCATAATAACTCCCAAAAAAGAGACTCCGATTCCAATAATATCTCTTATTGTAAGTTTAACTCCAAATAGAAAGTAATTAAGTAAAAAGACAAAAATGGGAGCTGTATTAGATATAATAAGAAGCAAGCTGACAGGCAGTTTATTTATTGAATAAAAATAGTATAGTTAACCTAAAGCACTTATAACATTTCTAAATGTCAGAATTTTAAAATCTTTACTGTCTTGCACTAACATATTATATTTTTTAACATATCCAATTGAATATACAAGAGAAAACACTACAACACCTCTCACTATCATTGCATAACTCCATAATATTTATTTATTTTTCTATTTTTAAAAATGTTATTTAAAGATAAATATTTTCATTAACTATTGGAAAATTATAATTTAACTAATGATTAATCAAAGCCAAATTATTCTATCCAGTGAAAATAATGATAGAAGTTTGATTGGAAGTGAAAAAATAACTTTTTCCATTTAGAGAAGTTTTCTTTGAAAATTATACTTTTATGAAGGAATAGCCCAAATAAATTCTTGATTAAAAAATCTGTGGTTGTTAATGATTCTTAAAGTTAATTACATACTTACTAATTTATATTATAGAAGTACTAATTTTGTCATAATTTTAAGATTTAATTACAATCTGAATTCAAATGATGCAATTTTTTTCTTTTTGAACTGATTAAAAATAAATTTGACTATTTCTTTCTCATTATTTAGCAAACTTGACTAAAAGAATTTCAAAACATACCTTTAAGTAGAAAGAGACTGTAACATAAAAGAAACCAGAAATAAAGACAAGAATGTATGCTAAGATATCATTTCCAAATTTATCTCTTAAAGTGCTTACTGCAAAATCAACTTTATCTAGAATATACTTTAGAATAGAAAACAAAAACCCAGCTCCTTTATAAGGAATAGATCCTATTTTGCTCATTGATACTTCTTTTTCATCATTTGTGATAAAATCAGCTCTATTGATAGCAGCATTATTTGAATTTGGATATTATTATTAGTGTATATTAGAATTAGATTGAGTTATAATTGTTAACTATTGTTTAGCTTATCTCATTAATAAGAATAATAATTATATTTGCTATTTTTTCAAAAATTAAGAGTATAGTTAAATTATATTTATTCAATATTATTATATTATTTTTGAAAGATTTTTAATTCCTAAACGTAAGTAAGTAACTACTAACCTTTAATTATTTTCTTATAAGGGTGGGTAATCAGTCAATATCTTTTTCCCCAAATCAGTAAAAGATCAGTTAGGACTACTTTTAATTCCAAAAGTATAAATATAATTATTTATCAAAATAATTGAATTTTCTAATATTAAACTTACTGAACTAAATAATTTATATTTTCAATTAGCTTAAATAAATACAAAATGAAATAATTATAATTATCTGTAATATTTTATTAGAATCTATACTCTTTTAGTTAATAATTTAAGCTATAAAAATATTCTTTAATATCTTTCTATTCAATCATTTTTTATAAATAAATTAATGATTTTAAATATTTATTAATATTATTGTAATTAGAATTCCTATTTTTATTTTTAAAGAGTTTTATTATAAAATAGGTTTTTATTTTTTATAATTAGTTTTCATTAGAAGTAGTTTTAATCATAATTCAGTTACAATTTTATGTTTAATGTAGTTAGCAATTTAAATAAAAATATTTCATAAGTTGGATTGAAAATCTTTGAAAAGACTCTAACTTTAATATTGGCTTATACTGCTTAAATTATTTAGTTTTATTAAAATTTACTTATTATAATAAAAATTATTTATTAAGTCTTATCATTATGGTTAATTGTATTAATATACTTTATTTCAAAGATTATTTTCATAATGGATAAATTAGCAAATAAATTAATTTCAAGTTAATTTTTTCAATTTCTTTACTTACTTAATTCTTACACAATCAGTTTTTTATAAAAATATCGTGATTTCGATAAATAACTTTAAATTCATTCTTAAGAAGTCAAAGAAAGTAGTCTAAATAAAAAAAATATAAAACTTAACTTTTTTGTTTAATTATCATAATTGATTAAAGTTGATTTCGATTTTATATTATTATTAACCTAACAAAAAACAGTAAAAAACTTAATATTAATAAAGAAATCAGGATGGGAGTTTTTTAATTAACAAAGAATATTGACTTATTTTCTTAGCCATTTTCCTTTTATTTGGGAAAGGATAATAAAAAAAAATCTACTCTTCTAGGTGGGTTACTTTCTTTTAGCATCATTGTAATGTCATTGGCTTATTTAATCTACCTTTTAAACTTGTACTTCAATAACAAATTCATACCTAAGGTAACCTAATCCTAATTTAACGAAAGTGGAGAACAAAAAATGACTTTCGAATCTAGCCTATTTGCATTTTAGATTTATAATAAAGATAAAACTTTATAGGAAGTAGAGTCTCTTTAGAATAAGAAATATTTATTTTTCAATCTTAAACAAGCTTCTTATGAAATAAATGGATCTAATATGATTAATATACCTCTCATATAATGCGATAATGATTCTCATTTTGCAGGATTTATGTGCATGGACCTGAGAGGCTTACCACAAAAAGTAAAGTCATTAGAAATAAATCCAAAAGATTTATTTTAAAGCAGCTATGAATTATTTATATAAGAATGCTAAGGATTAGCGAATTGTGCTACTAAGTAAGAAATAAATGATTTTGTTTCTAGTCCAAGCACTATTCTAATAGTTAAAGTATAGATTGTCTAATTTAATCAGACCAAATAAGAATTTGAAATAAATTTTAAAACAGAAACCTTATTCTTTGACAGCTAATTAGCTGTAATGTCTAATTTTAATTTGCAAAGATAACAGACTTAAGTTGATACAGGATTGATTCTATAAACTTCAGAAAAAAACAATCACGTTGTAGGATATTAAAAAGCTGATTAATACTTTTCTATGAATACGATGCTTTCTAAAGTAGGATATGAAGTATTTGCAAAACTCAGCTTTTAATTTGATTAAATATACTCTTCTCAACACATTTAATATCCTTTAATAACAGAAGTTTTAGCTCAGTTTTTGAGTGTCTTTAATATTTTAGCCGTATTCGGATTTATAGCTAAGATAGTTGCGGACTCACAGATAATAGAAGACTTTAGTAACATTATTTTAAAGGAATACTATAAAAGTACAGCTTTAAAACTGATTGGTTATAAGGAGAACAATAAATAAGTACTTGCTACTGTTGAATAAGATACATAAGTAGAAGTAATTAAAAAGCTCTAAGATAAAATTAATAGGGAAAACTTCACTGGACAACAATAAAAGCTATTTAAAATTAATATATTTCAAAGAGCTAAAATACTGATATTAAAGATCTTTAGTAAAACCAATAAAAAGGAAGTAGAGGAACAAAGTATTTATAGAAATATGATAAAAGAAGCAACAGAATAAATAGATATATACGAATTATATAAAGATTTGTTATAGCTAAAAATGGCTATAAGATTAATACTTACAAAAGAACAGTACGCTGCCATTTAATTCTGTGGAAGTGATTTGAAATTGAGTAAGGAAAAAGATGAAGATGAAGAAATTCCTTTAATAAAATTAAATTAAGTAATAATAAAACCTGTAAATTTAGTATAAAATGAATAATCAAATCAGCCAAAGCCATAAGTTGCTGAAAAAAATATAATTAAAACTATTCCAATTGCAGTAGCAATACAAGCCGTTGAAGGGAAAAAAATCTAAGATAATAACGGTTTTGAGTAACTTTAATCGCCAAGAACAGATAACAATCTCCTTTAAAAAGAAGAAACTAAATTGAAGGAAGAAATTATAAAAAAACCTGATTAATAAGTAGAAATTATAAAAAAAGAAAATACAATTTTACAGAGTGTAGAGCAAAATTCATAGAAATAACTGAATCACCTTACATAAATAGAAGAAATGAATAACAATTAAAATCTGTTGCATCATTATCTTAAGTAATTTATAAATAACATTTAGAATAATTAGCAATAGTCTCACATTGATTTTAATATTTATTCTTCTTTAATTGGAAAGTGATCAATTGTTATTGGCAATTATTTACATCAATATTTTTATTATTATCGTAATTTTTTTATTGTTTCTTAGTGCTTATTTTTATCTTATAAACGTAACTAAATAGTCAAATTATTTTGTAAAAATTTTCATTAAACATAATTTTGAAAATAAATTTTAGAGTAGAATATTGTTTTATTTATTTCATTAAGTTTTCTTTATATTAAATTTTATAATTTATATTTTAAATAAATAGGCCAACTTCAATTTTTATCATTTAATGCTCTATAATTTCCCTAACTGAAAGATATTCCTCTGTAATAATAAGATAATTACCCATCTACATAACTTATTTTTTAAGTGATTTGATATTAACGTAGGGATATTCTCAAATTAATCTCTGATTTCTTAGAACCACTCCTAAAAAATTTAATTCCTCTCCATACATTCGCTATTTAACATAAATTCTTTATATTAATTCGAAATTGTAATGAGTGATCATTAAATTTGAAGCCAATTAGGATAATAGAATGTAGTAAATACCTGAATTATAAAATAAATAAATTTCGACCACATATTTAATTAGAAGTATTTTCTTGCAAATGCATTAATTATTAATTAAAGAAAAATACTTTATTTTTAAGTAATTAAAATCAAGAATAAACAAAATCTCAAAATCAATTAATTTAATGAATAGGTTATCTCAATTAGCTAAAAAGTTTGACTTATTTTCTTAACCATTTGCCTTTTTTATAGGCAAAAAAAGCAAGAAGAAAACAACAATTCTAGGTGGATTATTGTCACTTTCTATTTTAGTAATATCAATGGCATATTTTACCTATCTCTTATACTTATATTTCAATAATAAATTCTTACCAAA
>JH651316.1:257610-277891 GCA_000260095.1 Tetrahymena borealis
CTAGGTGGATTATTGTCACTTTCTATTTTAGTAATATCAATGGCATATTTTACCTATCTCTTATACTTATATTTCAATAATAAATTCTTACCAAAAATTACGTCATAAATTTACAATGAAGTCAATTACCAAGATATGTTATTTGAAAAAAGCCTATTTGCATTTTAATTTATAGCAAAAGGATAGCCTTTGGAAGATTTAGAAAATTAAACTGGAAAATAGTACCTAACATTTTCAATTTATCAAGTTACTTACGATAAAACTTCATATGTAACTAATATTCTGCCTATTACAAATTGTTAAGATGATCCTCTATTTGAAGGCAATAAATGTTTGGATTTAAGACAATAATCTGATTAAATAAAAACTTTGATCAATGACCCAAAATCTTTACGTGCTTCTACATATATCATCTAAATAGCTCCTTGTTCTGGATTACCCAATTGTGCTTCATCTTAAGAAATATAGGATGCAATAGTGTCAGCTGATTCATCATTTATTATAAAAGTTAGAATCAGTTAATTAAATCAAGATACATAGGAATATGAAGAAGGATACTAACTAGATTATCTATTGTTTGATGAATAATTATCAGTAATGGCTTCTTTTAATTTATAAAGAGCCAGAACTTCCATTAATACTGGTCTTATAATTTAAAGTACAGAAACTACAGACTCTATTATTGGCTTTACAAGAAATACCTAATAGTTCACTTAGAATAATTTACTTTACAAAGCAGGGTTTGAAGGTTATGCATACTTAGAGTTCTTAATCAATTAAAATATCAAATTAAATCATGTTTAATATCCTATGATTACAGAGATTCTTTCTTAATTCATGAGTATTTTTAGTATTTTATTAACATTAGGAATCTTAGCTTAATTATTTGCTGAATCTAAAATTATTGAAGATGTAAACAGTATTTACTTGAAGGAGTATTACAAAAACACAGCTCTCAAACTTATTTCAAAATAGAATAAAGATATTCCTATTCTCGAGGGTAAGCAAACTAAAGTATAGATACTAACTTAATTATAAAATTAAATAAATGAATAAGATTTTATTGGAAAATAAAAAGAAACATTTAAGATTGGGCTTGGCTAGAGAATAAAAATGACTGTCTTTTAAATCTTCCACAAAGATAGGTAGAGATATTCTTAGCAATAAAAGATTTACTAAAAAATGATTGAGTAAACAATAGAAAGAATAGATATTTATGAAGTTTATAGAGATCTAATTAAACTTAAAATGGCTATAAAACTATTACTGAGTAAAGAATAATATGCTGCTCTGCAATTCTGTGGGTGTGACTTAAACATTGATAATTAAAATGAAGAATTAAATAGCCCATTAAGTTAAAGTAGTAAAATCCATCCTATTGAGCTAATAAAAGAAGAACAACAAGTTCCTTAAATAAGAAATAATAAACCTTTATCTAAATTTACAAATAATAATAGTATGTAAAATAAAATGCTTCCAAATTAAATTTTATAAGGATTAGAAGAGAGAAATATGTAATAAGTTGATTAAAAAAAAGAAACAGATAAATTAGAGTAACCAATAACTCCTTATTATGAAGCAAAATTCTAAAGGTAAATAGATAATATTGATTAAGGAGATAATTAATAAAATTTAAACTAGGCAGAAAAAAAAGATTTTAATATTGAGAAAAATTTAAAGAAAACATTTAATTCTTTTTCTTCAATTTTTAAAAATACAAAAAACCATTTATAAGAAATAGACTAAATAATGAACAGTTAGTAGTTGATGAATAAATACTTATAAAATTTTATAGAAAGAATAAATTCAAATGAATAATTATCCCAAATTGATATGAATATTTATTCCTCTTTAATTGGACAAAGTTTTTATGACAAAGATTAGGACTAATATGAAAAATATTGTTAATCATTAAACTGAGTTATTCATTTAATATAAATTAAATATTATTATTATTCTTTTAAATAATATTCTTACATTTTTAGTAATAAGACGCTTTGTATATTAACTTTGATTAACAAATTAACTAAAATATTAATTTATCTATTTTATTAAAACTACCTGTTTTTATTTTTAAACTAATTTTGATCAATAAATATTATTATATTATTAGAAACACAATTAAAATCCATTTTTTTAACGATGTTTTAGAAATTTAACTGATAAAATGAAGAATACTTTTTTAAAACCCTCTTTATAAAAGTAATACAATTTAAAATTTTCATTAATTAAAGAGTTATAAAAAAACTTGAATAAACTCGAGTAGTTAACTCAAAAAATACAAATCGAGTTAAGAACAAAAATTTGAAAAAAATTCTATCCCAAGTTGAGTTTTTCAAAATATTTGGTCGAGTTAAAACTAGAATAAATTCTTATATAAAAAAGAATTCTTTAGTACAATAAAAAATATTATTTTGTATTCTAAAATCTACAAGAGGAAATTAAATTTTCAATATTAAAAAAATGCATAAAAAACTTGAAAAAAACATTAGAATAGAACTCAGATAAATAATTTTCCTTTAATCTAGCTTATATTTATATCATTTAATTAAGATTATATTTTAATAATTTAAATAAATATAAACATTTTTAAAATTTAATAATTAACAATTTATTTTTTTTTATTATAATTTCTAAACAAATCTATAATGATAGAAACTTAGATAAAAAATATTATTAAAGTATTGGAATTGTATTACATTTATGTTAACAGTAAATAAATCATTTGAATCTTTTTATCTTAATTTTACCAATCCCAAATCCACCTTTTCTTATAATAATTAATCAAAATCTCATATTTTTATTTCAAGAAATCAATTTAAAAAATTTAAAGATTATCTTTTTCTTATCAATAAGGATATTTTCAAGCTTATTACCCAAAATGTATTACATTATTATCTTCTATATTAGCAAGAGTTGTTGTTATTTTTTAAAGGAATTTTAGGAATTAAATGATAAGGGAGTGGATAATTTTTTGTTTTAAATCCAGCTATTATTGATTTTAAATAACAAATTTTAGAAAATAATAAATATTAAAAAATAAAGGAAATATCCCTTTAATAAAACCAAGCCTTTTAGCAAAATAGAAGAAAGTTTATTAATTTCTTAAGAATAAAATCCACCAATAAAGTTAATAATATAAATTAATCGGATAGATTCCATACTAAGTTCATTTCATAATTAATATCTTACTCATTAACTGTAAATATCAATTTAATAGAACTGAGCTTATCTTCTTTTCTAGCTTCAAAGACTGAACATTCTCCTCCAATTCCCAAAAATTGTTAATAAATATCTGAATTCTTAGAGATATGAATATAAGCTGTAAAGCTCGTTTGAATGATAATACATTTTTCTTTTGGTATTTAATTAGCATATTTATATGAATAACTATTCTGGTGCATTTATAATTGCAAATAAATTCCTCATTAGTAACTTTTTAATAAATAAATTTATTTTTTCATCAAAAATAATTATTACCATTAATAGGATTTTATTATTTAAAATTAAAGACTTTTTTCTTTACATGCTATCTTGTTTTTTTAATAAAAAATATTTTTTATTTTAGTAAATCTACTTTTAATACCTAAAATTTACTTTGAATTTTAAAACTTAAAAATAGGTCTAAAAAGTATAATAAAATAGTAGCGATTTTCTATTTTCATCTAAATTAGTAAATTTCATATGTTGGATAAGTATATGTTTCATCCTTTTAAAGTAAACTAAGTTAAATTGCTTTTTGATTTCAATCGTTTTTTAATTAATTTTTTTAAACTAATAGATTCTAAAAGCTAATAGTGAATAGTATGATAAATTTTACATAACTAAAGAATTAAAAAGGTGATATGCTGCAAAAGCTATAGTCACTAAATCTCAGCAGTTCTAGCTCAGTATAATTGAAATAAATTCTAATTACTAATTTTAAAATATTTTCTTCTGCAAAAAGGATTCAATAGATTCAAGATTTAGATAATCTCTTTATAATAGTCTCAAGATCAATCAAAGTTAAAAGGATCACATAATACTTAATTGTAACTCTATTTTAAATGAACTTCAGCTAGAAAATAATAAAGGCAATCATTATAAGCAATCTATGGGGATGATTTAAAATTAGAAAATGCGATAGGAAAATAAAGAGAACTTTAATAATAATATCTCTTCAAATGTTCTCTAAGATTCAGAGAGCAGCTTTTCAAATAGATTTTATGATAATAAAATTGAATTTAAGAAAATATCAGATAGATTAAAAGAATCCCCTTATCTTCAAAAGAAACTTTTCTACTGTTCAACAGAAGAGGATGAAGATCCGTTTAAGATCTACGAAAAACTAAAAGAAAATATAAGTAGAGAAATAACCTTAAACAAGCAAAGGAATGAATAGTATTTAAATGAAATAAATACACTGCAATTAGAATTGAACAATTTAAAGCTCTAAGAAGTTAACTTTGATAAAAATAATATTTACTAACCAGAAAATTAAATTTCAACTGGAAATCTAGCAATCCCATAAAATACAGTATAAAATTATGATTAATACTCTCTTTAATAGCCTCATTATAATAACTATTAGTTATCTACACAGATATCAACTAATCTTTAATAACCTCTTCCTACTCCTGCAAATAAATAGATTATACCCACTATAAAGATAAAAAATAAAATACCATTTCATTTTCATTCATTTTCTAGTTTAGAAAACCAAAATAAACTTAATAAAAATGATAGGAGATCTTACAATTAAAGTATGTAGTTAATAGATAATTATATAGATGAAAGTAAATAATAATAGAAAGGTATTTATAAGTATCTTATAAATGAAGATGATGATAACCTAAATAGATATGAAAATTAGAATTAAAAATTTAGTAATAATTTTTAGAAATAATCTCAAAAAAATAAATTGAATAACATGGAGAAATTATAAGTCATAATTAATCATGCTAAAAAAAGTAATACCTCTTAATAAGATAAGACCAATCTTTCAAAATCAAATGAACAAATTTGGAATTAATTTTAGGATAAAACACCTTCTGAAAATTTAATATCACAATATCTTGAATAAAATTATTAGTCAAATGAAGTTTCATTAGAAAATTCTCTTGAATATGATAATTTTAAACCGATGTATAATATAAATATTGAAAGCAAAGAAAATATTTAATGTATGCCTTAAGAATAGTTAAAGTAATTAATAAAAATAATTATTAATATTTTTATTTATCTTATTTACTTTTAAATTAATAGTGGAGCTAAGATTCCAATAAAAAAAATGATGAAAATTAAACCCTTATAATTATAGTCTTAATAGTAATCTCCAAAATAAACTAAGAAATAAAGCAAATGCCATAGTTAAAGTCACCATATTAAGAGCCCTTTATAGAATTTAAAAATAAAAGAGTAGGAATAAATGATTGATACAATTCAAAATTCAAAGCTTTAAAAGCAACTTAAAAGGATAGTAAGCCCTTCTATGAATTAAATAAAATCAGATTCAATGATAAAAAGAAATACTCCTTCAATAAAAAGTTTTGAATCATTATAATTGGAGAGTAAGCTATAAAATACTTCATCATAATCATCTAAATAATAAAGCCCTAAAAAGACTAAAAAATCTAATAAAACAATGACATAAGATAAATCACAAAAGATTATCAAATCACTGTTACAATAACCTGGATTATACAATTTATCCCAAATCACCTCTAAAAAGAAGGATTCTTCTTAATTGAATAAGTAAACTAATTAATCTTTTAATATATATCTCAAATATTATTATTAAGTTTATAAGTAAGAAAGATGAGTTCTCTTCAACATATAAAGGCTCAAACGACATTATAAGATAAATAAGATGTTAAGTAATATTTTCATTGAGATATTTTTAAATAATTATATTTATCATTTTATCAACAGAAAAAAAGTATCTTGCAAAGAATGCTTAAGTTTATTAAGAAAAAATATTTCCACTAAATATTGCACTTAATAACATGTTAAGAAAGTATGAGAACTTATTTGCTATAGATTATCAATCAATTCATTCATAATTTAAACTCAATAATGAATTAGATTTTTATTTCTGGAACAAATTTCTTTGAAATGCAATAAGAAAAATTAAAATAAGTAATAATTAAAGTAAAAAAGTTAAATTATTAAATTACAGTATGAATATAATTTATTTAAAATAGTAAGTAAATTTACATTTTTCGAATTTATATTGAAATTTTAAAAGGAAATATCTTCTTTTATTTTTTCGAAAAATCAAGATAATCTTTAGTTTTTTTTCTATCTAATTATACCGCCCGCCTAGCTCAGTCGGTAGAGCGCAAGACTCTTAATCTTGTGGTCGAGGGTTCGAGCCCCTCGGCGGGCTATTCTTTTTTTTAATTTTTTTTATAAAATTTGAAATTTTTTTGAAAAGTCAAATAAATTTTTATACTTAAATTAAACTCTAATATGCTTGTAATATTATTATGCTTCATTTTTATAAACTAGATTTTTTAAAAAATTGAGATTAAAAATTTATTAAGTAGAATTATTTATGGTAGGTAGGTAATCTAAGCTTATAAGCAGATTACATTAATGCTACTTAAAGTTTTAATCATGTGAATCAAATCAATTATTGATACCCATATAAATCTTGAAACAAGTGAAAATTAAAAACGGAGACTTTGATAATTTATGTTAATCGTAATACTAAAGAAAGAATTAAGAGATTTGTCAATTGAATTAAAAACGATAATTAATGCCACATTTATAAGCACATGAGGTATTCATTTAAAAGATAAACTATTAAGAACACCCCTTCAATTTAGTGAATTTAGAACTTCATTTAGAGAGACAATAATGCGAGTTAATGGGATTCTTTGGTAGATTACCATTCTTCAATGCATATTTCTGAAAAATTAATTAACATTCAACAATACTAAAAATAGGTGTAACTGTACAGATAGTTTTAGGTTTACTTTCCTTCTCAATTCTCCTTCGTAAATATATTAATAAGCAATCAATAAATGATGATAATTTTAGATACTTTATGTAAATATAGTAAAACAGCTCAATGATAAATCAAAAAGGAGTTGGCGTATCTGGTTTATGGTATTTCAAAAATCAAATTGTATAATGTTGATAAATAGTTAAAAAATAAAAATAAGGATACATCAAAGTAGGGTATTGGATCTATTTATATCCACTCTATAAATATTATCATCTCTTCATACTTAACCAGTATAAACTCCTCCCAAGACTAAAAAGTGACAGCTTGCAACTGGTAATTAAACTTTTATTTTGAATAACCTATTTTATATTTCTATTAATACTACCTTAGGTATTTGGTTAATTATTTGTAAGATTTTCTCCTAGGTAATGCTATGAACTTTTCCTTAGTCTATATGATAAAGAAATTAAATGATAAGTATAAAATACCAGCCTTACAATTTGGTTAATATAACAGTGATTAAAAAAGTACAAACTATTACCCTTAGCTTTTAGCATGGCTTATTCTTATTACAATTGTAAAATTCATTTCATTACATTTTAATATTAATTAATGAAAATATGTGTTTTTAGAACAAAATAATTCTAATGAGTAATATATTAGTATTTTCAGGATTCTTTCATGGAATAGGTAAGTATTATCATAAAAAATTCAATAATTAAGAATTCATTATTTTCATTGATAAAGGTGATTATCTTCTAGGCAGTTTATAAAACTACCCAAGAGTCTAATTGATTCTAGTGCTAGTTATAATTCCTTTAGTGCTAAACACTATTTCTTATTGGATCACAGATAATTTCTTAAGATCAAAATAAGAAGAATAGGATGAAATAATTGTTAAAGATTATGAGAAAAGTAATATTAAAATTAAAAATTAAAAACTATGAGATAGCAACTAATACATTTTGAATAAAAAAAGTTTCTGATGATGACGAGGAATAAGAAACTTAATTAAACTCAAATTAAGATCTTTAGTAATTTAATGAGTAGGAGGATGAATTAAACACAACTTTAGTAATATAAGATTTTGATCATTACAAATTTTAAAATGAAAATAAATGAAAATCTTTAATTTTTAATTATTTAACTAAAATAAATTATAGTTATTATAAATTTATCAATCAATGTATATATATACTTTCTATGTTCTATTCTTATTTTTAAAAAAGTCTGTGTGGGCTTTTAATATTAATACATTAACTCTCTTTTATTACAAAATTCTTTTTAATTTATGTTTTAAAGTTAAGATTCTATTAAACTAACTTATCTAACTATTAAAATTATTTAGATATTTTCAAAATTTATGCTTGTGACTTTAAAATAGTAAATGCTTTATTTTCTTAATAAAAATTCATAATTTTAAAAATTTAATTTCTTCGATTTAGAATTTTTATAATCTCACCAAACAATTAAGAGGAGTTTAAGATTATTTATTTAATATTAAATTACTATTGAATTTTTCTACCTAAATATTTATTGTAGTTCTTGCAAAAAGGAGCAATTATATTTTGAAAAAATAGAAAATAAACATTACATTAACTAGGATAGTAAGAATATAAAAGTTAATAAAGAAATCATTAAAAAAATAAATAAATATTATTACAAATATGGAAATTAATAGCTAATAAAGAATTTCAATTTCTACCTTTATTTCAAAAATAAATAAAATAGCTAATATTTAAAAGTTTTTAATGTAACTTTTGTTTTCTAACTTATTTTTTGCTTCAACAATAAAAACAATTTATCTTTAAATTCATATATTTCTATTTAAGAAATTATCTTTATGGTTGTTCACAAATGAATGAAAAAT
This sequence comes from Tetrahymena borealis, assembly GCA_000260095.1. Lineage (NCBI taxonomy): Eukaryota > Ciliophora > Oligohymenophorea > Hymenostomatida > Tetrahymenidae > Tetrahymena > Tetrahymena borealis. The sequence goes on from JH651316.1 coordinate 266,412, forward strand.
GGAATGATTGGATGAGACGTTGATTAATTTAATTAGAATTAATAATTGATACGTGGCAGACAAAATGTAATTATATTAATTTATTAACAATCATTATCTCATAAATACAATTAACAAATAGAAAAATAGAAAGATATATGTGTGCTTGCTGTCATGTGAGTTTGTTTGATTTATTTATTACTTAATTTCAATTAATTTGAAGAAAAAAATATATTATGAATAAATGTGTTTATTATTGCATTGATTTTAGCTATAGGTGTTTGTGTTGAATTCATTTAAATAAAATAGTGATTGTTTCTAATATCCCTTATTATTAGAAGTGCAATTGTTTTGAGCATATCAGATTATTGTTCTAATAATTTATATTAATCGTTTGTCACTCACTCACTCTTGAGCCATAGTTTAACCACCTTCAGTTTATTATTATTATTATTACTACTTGGCATGCTTGATATTTAATGCTTATTATCTTTTCTTCTTTCCCTATACAATAATATCATGGTGCTTTTTTCTACGTTCCTAGTTTCTTTTACGTCTTTCTTGTCTTCTCTTAGCATTTTTACTTTTTGGGTTGGGCTTAGTAGCTTCCTTTTTAATAACTTTTGTTTTGGTACTGGCTTAATCAGCAAAGAAATGTAGTCTAAAAACATTAGTAAGCTAATCGGATTCCTTAATTGCTCTACCAGGTAAAATCTTTACAATAAATAAATTGATTAATTATAAAAAGGCTAAATTTCAGTTGAATTACTTCAGTAGATGTGCTTTAATCATTGTATTTGGCTCTGTATTTAAGAGAGTATAATTGAGTAGGATTAAGAAGAGCGTCACTGCTAAGTTTCTCAAGCTATGCTTATTTCTTCTTTTTGTTTAATTGCTTCTTCATGGATTTAACTCTATCTATATATATAAAATGATGGTTAGAAATGACTATCAATTATCAAGTTATTTCGCCAAATGAGGCCATTTACCTCTCTTAATTGTTACTGTAATCCATCCTTATTTTAACTTTGATTATCCTGATTGAAAATCACTCAAAGTTGATAAGAATCCGTCAGTATTTTGTAATCCCATTATCTTTTCCTTTCCTATAATATCTTATTAATTTGATTTTCTTCTTTTTGTGAATATTTTTTTTACAAATTTGATTTGATTTGTCTAATAAAGATCCTTTGTTTTGAGGTATAATTGATAATAGTGAATTAAAGAGTCCAAATGTGATGTTAGATATCTAATAGGATTACCTCATGCAAAACAGTTTATTCCTATACACCTCATCTCTATCTATTAGATATTCATTTGAAAATTTAACTTTACTAACTAATATATTCGTCATAAATAAATTTTTGACTGATAAATAATTAAAAAACCTAAGTTTTATTCAAATAGAAAGAATTCTACCTTTGTCCTTTATAAATATTATAGTATTAAAAATGGATAAAATTGATAAGTGTTTAATAAGGAAGGAGGATTTGGACATAAATAACTGGGAATATGTAGGAGAAGGAAATCAACACCTTTTAATTAGGTTTACTGATGAAAAGGCTCCTTTATTCGGGTTTTTAATAAGATTCAACAAGGAATTATAAAATCATAGCCAAAAAGAGGAGAAGGTTAATTAAGAAGAGAATGAACACCATAATCCTCAAAATACTTAAAAGAAGGCTTAGCAGCATATGATTAAAGAACTGCAATCAAATATATAAAATTATGTTTTTAAATACTTATTCAAGCATGTAAAGAACCTGAATTCATTTTTATAAGAAGCTGTTCCAATCTAATATAATGAATTTACTAAGGAATAATTTTAAGATTTTGTTTCTAAGATTGAAGTAAAGATATATCCTTAACGAAGTGAAAGTAAAAGAGATAAGAAGATTGACATCAATCAAGCTGTAGAGATTATCGAAAATTTCTAATAAAATTATGGATTTTCAAATAGTAGATACAGCGCTATGGTAGAAATAAAACCTAAGTCTCCTCTAGAAGAAATATATACAGATAAATAAATAAAAGAGGAACTAGAGAAGTACACTCCTGATTAGTAGAATTTGATAATGAAAAGATTTAAATCTGCAGATGAATTTGAAAGATGTAGATTCTTCAAAATGTAATTAAATAAATTGCAGAATGACCCAGAATGCAAAGACTTATCCAAGTATCGTCCTATAAACCTATATAAAGGAAGGGTTGAGGAAGAAATGAACAATTTATTGTTAACTCCTCTGAATAATTTAAATGTCACATTATACAGTGGATAGCTAAATGAAAGTAGTTAAATATTAGAACAAGTTGATGAATTAAAATTAGCACTTCATTCTGTTTTGAGAATGATTCATTTATATGTAGACTACAATGCAAAACTTTAAGATATATTTCATAGTTTTGAAAGCAAAATTTCATTTTATTTGCAGTAACCAGAAACATTCTATTCTTAAGTTCTTAATGAAATATTAAATGAAATAAATTCTGATTGTGATCTTTATCAGGCTTTACAGAAAGATTTTTCAGACATCAACAATAGAAAAGATTTCATTGAGTGCAAAATAGTTATTAAATTCTTATTATCTGTTGCATTTAGAGATCTTTCCCTTTTGATCAATTTATACACTACATTTGATAATGTTGAATAATTAAATCATCAAAATGAGCACTAAAAGAAATTCAAAACTTATAAGAATACCCATGTGTAGAATGAACTCATCCACTCAAGAATAGCTATCATTGATAATGATCTAAAACCTTTTTCCACTTTTGAAAAGTACATGAAAATCGAAAAAACTAACTTATAACTCTACTTCTAATATCTTTTAAATTTATAAAATTGATTTAATACAATTTCTTAAGCAGTATTATAATTGGATTCACAAAAAACTTGTATTGATTGTTTATAAAAATAAAGATTTCAAAAATGTATTCTAATTTTAAAAATAAAATTTTTATTTTTATGTTTATTCTAGTAAATCATTTTAAATTATTAAAGATATTTATAAATAATCAACCAATAAATATTATCAAATAGATTAAAAATCCACACGTTTTCTGTTGTTAAGTCTTGATTTCTATTTTTTCAATTTCTAAAAATTAATAATTAATTGCATATCTTTTTTATTAATTATCTTTATTATCAATAAAATGAATTAAAAAATAGTTGGATCTAATTAGGCTTCTAGATAAGGGTCATCATAGTAATAATAACAAGGCAATTAGATAAATGTTCTTGACTGGGAGGCATAAATCAACTTGAGTGATAAAACATTATAAATCCTTTCACAAATTGAAGATTTATAAGAAGAAAAGTTATAAGGACCAAATGTAGCTTCATCATAAAAAAGCCCAACAAAAAAAGTGAATGAACAATAATAATTAGAGAATGTGTAACTTGATATAGGATTAGATGTAGAAGCAGTTTTAGTGAAGAAGGATATACATAAATAAGAATTGAAAATGGTTACAGATATTAAATTTGCCAATAAACAAAACTAATTCTTTTTATAATTCTTAAATGATATATTGGATTCTCTTGGCGAAATAAAAAAGCATTTCTAATAATTGGAGGATAATAAATAGCATGTAGTCGGAAAAATCAATGAGTTTTATTAGGAATCATCTAAATTGATAGATGAGTAAAAGAATTTGCTAGAGTTGTAATAAGAAGTGAAAAGCAATTTATAATATTATCAAGCTGTTGAAGAAATTGAATAGTAAATCGAAACAATCCAAAAAGATATGGTTGCTAGATCTTCATATGAAGATCAGCTTTAAAGATATCTTAGTGAAATTATTGATGGTATTCTCTTCTTCTAATCCCATCCTAGTTTCTAATAGCAAACAAATTATTTAGTAGTCTACCAAAAGCTGAAATAAAAAATGACTGCTCTCATCAAAAATTTCTTCTTTAAAATCTTCAACAAGGAATTTACCTTTATCAATGGATAACTCACAAAGAATATCTTTAAAAATTGTATTCCCATTATGAAGGAATATAAAAACTTCTTATAGTTCACAATGAGATATGATCCTTAAACTAAAAAGGAAGTTTTCCACTGCTTAATCGAAAATTAACCATAATTCTACAGGTAACATATAGATTGTTAAAACATTTTATTGAATTCATATCTAAACATATAGAAGCTTTAAGATAGTTACTTTTAATAATTATAATAAATAGATGCTTAATTGGAATAGGTATTTACCCTCAACTTAAAAAGAGTTTTGGATTAGATCACTTTTTAGAGAAATTGTTGGAATCAGGAGTAAAGGATTTACATTTATTCGAATTGAATGAAACTCTAAAGAATTTGATTAGTTTTATTGAAATAAATGGAGAGAATGATGCTGATTTAGATGAACTATATTCGAATGTATTCTTGAAATATATGACTTACTGTAGATTGAATTTTTAAAAAGAGTTGTTAGATAACTTTTAGAGCACTTTATCTTATCTTACTTATAATAGCAACAAAGATGAAACCTTTAAAAAATCAGAAGTTTTCAATAGTTTTTGCCATTTTTCTTTCGAATAGCTATTATCTGAGTTTATTTATACAGCTTATGTTTTCAATTTTAGCACTTTAAACACAACTGAAGCAGTGAAAGCACATTGGTAAAGTGTTTGTGACATGTATTATTCTATTGCTCGTCCTATTCTCTGTTGGGATAATAATAATATTGATCAATAATTCAAGAATATTGATATAGTAACAGGATATATCTTCCATTTTGATGAAATTATTGAACACCTTAAAACAAACAACCTTACATATAAACATCTCTTAGAACACGTAACAAATACAGTTACTCTTTCAGTCTTCTAAGATATGATCAGAAACTATTTTGATAAATTACGTTAAGAATTAATGAGTAGATTGATTTCTCAAGCACAGCTCTATATCTAAGATAAGATCACTTGTTTTGATATCAATGCCTATTGCCGCTCTAATGCTTTGATAGTTTATAGATTTGAAGAATAAGCTAATACACCAAATAAAACTAATCCAAAGGTTCTTGTTCACTCTTAATCAGTTTAATTATCAAACGCTAACACAGAAGCAAAGAGCCCATCTAGTTCAGATTCAGTTTCTTCAAGAAAGGGCTCTTTGGTAATTCCTTCTACTTCTAGTCAACATCGCCTATAAAGAAAAGAGGTATTCCCTGTAATTACAAATGCAATCCAAACTTTTTAAAACCTTAAAGGAAGAGTAGAAAAGTCTATTTTCTAGAATATGGTATGTGATATCGTTAGTTCTTGCTTGAGCTCTATTTATCTCACAGCTGAGAGATATGAGTAGAAATTTGATGCTATGCTATTTGTGATTAAAAATACTCTTATACTTAATAACAATATTTAAGATCTCGGAGTTGATTTTACAGTGAAAGAGTAAGAATTAGATTTCACTGAAATGAAGTCATTTATTTCTGATATTTAGTAAGGTAAACTTAATCATTTATATAAAGGAGATAATATCAAAGCTGAGAATCTTTGGAATACAACAACTAATTTCTTCAAAATTCTTTATAAAGGAATGCCAAAATTAAAAGAATTTACAATTGATCTCAAAAAGAATATGGTCATATAATTAAAATAAGCTTTAGAAAGCTTAAATAAAGATATGACATTTATTATTTCTAAAAATATTATTGATTTCATTAAGCGCTATCACTCCTTTAAAAACTCTTTGGAAGAACTTAGAGAAAATGAAGAGTTGCCTGAAGATTAAGCCCATTTAAAGAAAAAATTCCCATTTACTGAAGAAGATATAATCAAAGATTTAAATGCATTATTGAATTAGGAAGTTGTAAGCAGATGCTATCACCTTTTCATTTAAAATTGCTAAGAATTTATTGAAGAAATGATTTCTAAGATGAATAACTTCTTAGAAGAAGACTTGTTTATAATTGTATCTAAAAATCTAGAGGATATTGTTGAAAATTGTTGCGAACTTTTCTCTTAGTTTTGTATCATATTATCTAAACACCTCAAAAATGAATTGTATGATGCTCTTTAATTCCCTGATCCTTCTGCTCTTAAACAATAATGTATCTCTAAAATTAAATTTGTTAAAGTAGAATGAAATGTAGTAGTATTAGTAGTAGTAAATTCATAAATTTTATTTTGTTTTAATTTTATTATAATTCTTTAATTATTTTAATTTTTTACTCAAAAAATGTTGTAATATATTTTTTATTATTTAATTAGTGAATAATATTTTTTTTTTTTCATAAGTATTATTAAAATACAATCAATAAACATATTTTTCTATTATGTATATTTATAATCCTTAACAAAACTAAAGATATAAAATTTGCAACAAAAACTCATTTTAAAATTTACAACTAATTGTTCCATCACCTGTTAATCACTAACTTTTAAATAATGAGGTTAGTCAGGAAAGATCTTAGCAAAGTAGGTAGATAAATAAATATAAAGTTGTATACAAACTATATATGTACTTAAAAAGTAGTTTAATTTTTCTAAAATTTATCAAATTAAATTGATGAATGAATTATTGATAAAGAATATGTAAATTTAGAACCTTCAATAAATATTAGAATAGTTAGTAACTTGTGATGAAAAATTAGTAATTAAAGAAATTGAATATGAAGTATAAATATCATCTAATGACACTATTAAGCCAAGGTAATATTAATTCAACGAAATATTATATTTTTATGTATTTAATTTAAAACTTTAGTTTTATTAATATAAAATTCTAGATATTAATTATCCAATCTTAATTTGTGAATTAGATAAATATATTATAACTATTATATAATGATGCTAAATTTTATTGAAAAACATTAAATTTATGGCATAAGATGATAAAGATGATACAAATCATTAATTATCTTTTAGTTTAAAAATTCTTAACATATTTTCAAAACACTTTAGTAAATACAATTTTAATAAGTATTGCATGATTACAGAAAATAGAAGAAAATAATAACTTCTATTTAAAATCATTTATGAATAATTATTTAATAGAAATTTTAAACAGTTAGAATATTAATTACCAATAATTATAGCATTTAAATTTAAAAATATTTGTTGTAAATTACAATAAAGAGAAAATAAATATGATAATTGAAAGAAATGCAAAAATTTTATTTCTAAATTAAGTAAGTATTCAGAAATTTTCTAATCGAAGTCCGAAATTAAAAGCACTCTGACTTCCAATTCTACTAAAACTATTATGATTAAAGATTACAGTAAAATTAATTCAAAGTAAAAGCTCAAGAAAAGAAACCTCAAATTTAGATAAATAATAAGTGTTCTCTAATCTAAAAAATCGGATTAAATACTAATTTTGGTCTTAAATTAATTCCAAAATCTGGAAAAAAATTTACTTGAATTAATTATTGTTAAAAAAAAGAAAATTTTAGAAAACTAAATTTTCAAATATGTTATACTAAATAATATCTACATATTATCTAAAAAGCAAAACAAAAAAATTGTAGTAATCAGATAGAATATTATATTTAAATTTAAAGGATTAGGTCAATTAATATAAACTTATTTATCTATGTGGTTATTTTTATTTATTACAAATTATAAAAGAAAATAGGATAAATTCATATTCCCAATTATGTTATAGATTTTTAGCTATCAGTAATGGTATAATATTCTTTAAAAATACATCTTTGCTGCTATAAAAATAAACTTTTGATTGCTGTTTCAAATTTACTAGAATGAATAGTAAGTATAATATTGTTTTGAGTGTGAAAATTTTATTAAAGAAATATTTATGTAATTAATAATCTTAGTTAATAAAAGAAAAAGCTATTGAATCTGTTATAATCTTAACCTCAAAAAATTATTTAACCACTTATAATCAACTTTACAGATAGTTGATCAGAAAAACATATTCTTTAAATTAATTTACAAAATAATTCACAATAATTGATTTCATAAAGAAATAAATAAATACAAAATTTAAGATAACAAAAATAGTAAAATAAGATGAATATTTCAAAATTAATCATTTTTTTAGCTCTTGGAATTGCTCTTCTCTTTGCAACTGCTCACTTAATGTAAAAAAATGATCTTAACGAAGTTCAAAATTGCTAACCAGAAAATTAATACTGCGATATAGATTAGGATTGTTGCGAAGGTTTCCGTTGCTATCATATTCCTTCTTCCTACGTTAACAAGTGTATCCCCAAATCAAAATGATTGCTAGCCCTTCTTCTTTTGATATGATTATTAAATACTAATAATGAAAATAAAAATGTTATAATTTTAATATTTGTCTGAAGTACTTGAATGATTTCTATTTTAAATCCAAAAACACAATTTATTTAATAGCCATTATATCTTAATTTTTAATAATTATCTTTTAAAAGTTTCTTTTAATTATCCATATTTTACTTTTTAAATACTTTAGTTTAAAAATTATTTTTAAATATTTAATTATTATTTTTTTATAACATGAAATATTTCAAATACATTCATTGCAGATAAACTTTTAAAAATAAATTTAATGAAGCTGTTAATTATTTTTATAATCACTAAAGATTAACTTTATAATAAATACAAATTTTTAAATACATTAAACAGAAATAAATTATTTTACAAACAATTGTTGCATTTTTTATCAAAAGAATTATCTATTACATTTTAAATTTGATACATTTTTGTTAACCCCGAATATCAATTTAGTTTCAATAGGTAATAAGAATTTATCAATTCTCGTTTATGAGTTCTATAGCTTCAATAATACGATAATTCATTTCATCATCATCTATTATCAAATCATACAAACTATCTTTAGAAAAAATATCAAAGTCAGCTATCAATTCAGTAATTTTTTATAGGAGATGTTTATTTTCTTATGAAAGTAGGTTGTTTATCTTGATCCTTATGGCATAATAAAAAATTTAAAATTATTAACTTATGCTCTTAGAATCAAGTTCCTTCAAAAAATCTTATTTATTCAATTCTTCAAATTATTTTTGAATAGAGTGAACCCAATATTAAGTAGGAGTAGTTAAATCATTATTATTAATAACCAAATCATTACTAGGTGGTGTTAAATATTTAAGACAATTGTTCTTCCATAAATTATCAACAGGGGCTGCTGCTGTTTATTCTTATTTACCGAGGAATTATTATTACAATATTTCAAAAGATTAATTTTAAATTGAATTATTCATGTTTTTATTATGTTTTTATGAAATTAATTATTTTTTGTTTGTTGTTTAATATTTTTTATTTAATTATTTGACTATTAATTTATAAAGGATTAATTATCAGATAGACAAATAAAAATAAAATTTTTTTATTAATTAAATGGAGACTTAATTAATAGATAAATAACTTTCCTCTATTTTCTTTTTTGATAAAGTTAGATAAAATAGTTTTTATTAAATTCAATTTTATACAGTATTCTTCTAAAATTATATTCATTTTTCTATTTTAATAATTCGGATAACATAATAATAAAAATATTTTTAGATCAACTTGATATTCATAATCTATAGTGTTAGGGATGAGTAAAAATTTTAATTTATTTGAGAATATAATCTATTTATTATTTTTTCAAAATTTACTCTAGTTAATAACCGAGTTATGCAAGTAATATAATTATTACTCAATTAATTATTCTAGCAATTTACTTTTAAATATATATTTCGGCATATTTTTAAAATAATTATACAATACATGGATGTGTTCTAAAAAGAAGGAAAAAATTAATTTAGTTACATTTTATTATTTTTCATTTTAAAATAATTTTTTTCTTGAAAAAACATCTTTTGCTTTTAATAGATCTATTTTTTATCTTTATTAATTTATATTTAGAAATATTAAATCTTAAAGTATTTGATTTAAGCTTATTTCTTTTTTTGTTTTCTTCATAATACTTGAAATGTATTTTTTATTTGATTTGTTAGTTAGTTAGACTAAGTTCAGATATCATTTGATTAAAATTATCTTTTAAATATTTTCAATTTCTTAATAGATTAAACTTCTACATAATGCATTTCTTAATGATCTTACCTAACAAACTATTATTTAATTTTAATTTTCTTAAATTTTTATCGAATGAAAAAAATCAGTTTCACACTCTGTTTATAAATAGATAAATAAAAAAATAATTGCAGTAAATTATAAATACAAGAATAACATTATATTTTTTAATAAATTATTTATTATCATTCATTTAAATATTTTATTTAGTTTTATTTTTGTTTAAAAATGAATATTCTATTAATACTGATTCTAATCATAATTATTGATTTTTTTTCCAGCTAATGTGTAATTATTCTTCTAAATTAATCTTTTAAATATAATTTCTATTAAAATAATGAATATTAAGATAACAGACTAAACTAAGTTGATAATCATCTATTCTTTTTAAAATTAGTAAAATTCATTATTTTTCATGTTGTTATTCGAGTTTCTCCATTAAATCAAGTAATTCTAAACATTATGGGTCAGGGTAATTGTTTTAGCTATAACTGGTTTTTATTTCTTAAAGCTTTAGTTTAAAGAAATCTATATTTTCTGGAGATAAAAGAATAGTTTTAAATTTTTCTATTAATTAAATTTATTCTTCGCTAAAGATATCTGGCTAATTATTGCTTAATTTAACTAAAATAGCCCAATAAAATAAAAAGAAATCTAAAGCAAAACAGGCTTAAATTAAAAATTTAGATTCACATTATAGCTATTCTTTTATTTTAGTAAGTAATTTTGGATTTATTAAAATCTTTATTATTAGTTCCTTCTAGAATTAAAATAGTTTTTAAAATACACCACTTTTAACTTCATATTTGAAATAAGGTGATTTATTAGATTATAAATTTAGATCATAAAGATTATTAAAATATCTTCCAATGTTTAAGGATACATTTTCAAGATTATCTAATGGTTGTATATTTAAAAAATCATTAGTTTTATTAAATTCACCAAATGATTATAAGTTGGATAATATTATATCTTTATCAGAAATACATCCAGATATTTACTAAATGAATTATTAATAACTTTTTGATTTAGTTGGAAACCATTCAATATTATTGTTAATTACTTATTAAACTGCATATTCAATCGATTATTAGATTTCTTACTTTCCATTGGAAAGAATATTTTTTATTTTCTTATTAACATTAATAAAAGGAGTTTAATCGAACAATAAATTAAACATAATATTTTTAGGTTTTATTATATTAACATATTATAAGCATTTATCTTACCAAAATTCATTCTTATAATTATTCACAAACTGAAAGATGAGTTCATCTCTATTCTTTAGAATTGAAGTTATTAATTAAAGTGCTAATGTATTTGAATCATATATAGAGTGTTCCGATTAAAGCAAACAATGCCAAAAATATTCTAAGACTTCAGACATTTATGCATCCCTTTGCGTAAATTAAGTAAATTGAGGTAATAAAAATCCATTATCATGGAAGGAGTAAAGAATCATATTGCATTCAAGAATGTAATATATTTTACTAATGAATTCATCAATTTCTTGCTA
>JH651316.1:290204-303282 GCA_000260095.1 Tetrahymena borealis
TAATTAATTCTACCATTTGTAAAAGGAAAATAGTTACAAACTAAGATATATTATTGAAATAAATAAAATCTTCCTTACTTTTTACTATTTTTAGATTAGACTGAAAATCAACTTTTTAAAGAAAGAATAAATGAGCATTATTAGAATTTCATTTTACGAAATACCAATTAAATTAAAAAAAATTTCCACTGAATACTGAATATTTAATTTTTTTTTTTAATTTTGTTTAACTGAATACCGAATACGTTCTGTTTTATACTTAATATATAACCGAATAAATTTAACATTATTTTTAAATGTTAACTAGACCCATCCATCTCTAAAAAATACTTTAAATTTGAATACCAAATAATTATTTCACAGTACCACTAATTATTTATTGAAGCATATCAATATGTAACTTTACACAAATTTTAGGATATTGAATTGATTTATTTGCTCATATTTTAATTTTTTAATATTAATTGATCTAATTAGGTAAAATACTTATAATCCCTTTATACATATTAAATTAATATATCCTCATTTATTTTATTATGGCAGGAAAATAATAAAAATTGTACATACTGTTCATTTTTAATATAAAAGTATAATGTTCTAAATGAATTCCCAAGTTTTAAATAATAAATTATAATAAGAGAATAGCTTTTTTTCATTATAAAAAACTAAATAAATCCTTAAAGGAATAGTTAAATTCTTCTAATCTGAAATAGAAACGATCTTTACCCTGATTATAAGAATCTTCTTTGATATTAGTCCATACACTTTGGGTACTAATTTTTTGATATGTTAATGTAATTCAGTATTCATAATTAAGTCATTTTGATATATAAATTAATAAATAAAGAAATCTATTGCATTAAATAATAAATACCAAAATTACATTATACTTTAAGTTTAAAGAAGTTTATCAACATTTATTATCATTCATTCTTTATTTTATTTAGTTTTATTTTTGTAAAAAATGAAATAATCTATGAACATTCCTTCTAATCATAACTATTGATTTTTGTTATCAGCTAAGATGCCATTTTCTTCTAAATTCCACTTTTCAAAAAATATCCTTTAACTGTTATTTCTATTGAAATAATGTATTTTGATATTAAGAAATTCATTAGGGATACAATTTTTATTAAAGAAATTGTTCTGTAATTAATAATAAAAGAAATAAATATAGTATCTGTTGTATTCTTAACTTCTAAATGAATTTTTATCTATCTAATACTAATAATTTATTTATCAATTAGTCATTTATATGCTGCTATATAATTTCATTAATTAAAAAACTAAATATAATTAATTTCATATAGAAATAAATATAAAATAAAGAAAAGAATAAAATAAGATGAACATCTCAAAATTAATCATTTTTTTAGCTATTGGAATAACTTTATTCTTTACAACATTCTATTTAATGTAAAAAAATAATCTCACAGAAGGTGAATAGTGTTAATCTGTCAACGAAGCTTGTAGTGATATTACTGATTGTTGCAGTGGATTGCGCTGTTATAATGTTCCTCAAACTTATATTGCAAAGTGTGTTTGAAAGTTCTTTCTACTTGAACTTTTTACTTTAATATAATAAGAATTAAAATAGTAAATAATATATAATAAATATAAACATTGTATCACTCCAATGGTTTAAATTTATAAATTTAAAACAATTTTTTATCTTATGTTTCCATAAAAAAATGACTATTCCTCTCATTTAAATTATAAGTGCAGAGCAACTAAGCTATATTATATTTTGAAGTTAATTTTATTTCTTTTACTAGAATATTTTTAGATGAAAATACTGATGGAGAACAAATAAAAACTTAAATTTAATGTCATATTTATATCTTAAATAAAAACCAATTATCGTTAAAAATACATAGTAAATTTAATTTATTTAACAAAATAAATTTAATGCTTTTTTTGGGTTAAATTTTAAATACTAACCTACCATATAGTAAAATAATAAATTTACATTAAAAACAAGCTGAAATAACTTAGATAATTGTTATTAATTTTATAATACTAGAAATATTCACTATTTTTCATGTCTTTACTCAAATTCTTCCAATAAATCTATTAATTTTAAACATTGTGGGTCAGGGTACTACCTATATCTCAAACGGGCTTTTATTATTTATAGTTTTTGTTTAAAGAAATCTATATAATCTTTATAAAAATAGTTTTAATTTCTATTATTAATTAAATTTATTCTTCGCTAAGATATCTGGTTAATCATCACTAAATTTAACTAAGACAGCCCAAAAAAATAAAATTAATTCAAGAGTAATACATCCTTAAATTAAAAGTTTAGATTCATATTATAGTTATCTTTTATTATAATGTAATTTTGGATTTATTAAGGCTCTTTTTATTAAATCCTACTGGTTGAATAGTTTTTAAAAAACTCCATTTTTAACTCTAAAGGTGAAATAAGGTGATTATCTATTATACAGACTTTGATTGCAAAGATTATTAAAATATCTTCCAATATTAAAGGATACACTTTCAAGATTATCTAATGGTTGTATATTTAAAAAACCATTAGTCTTATTAAATTAAACAAATGATTTTAAGTTGGATAATATTAGATCCTTATCAAAAATACATCCAGTTATTTACTCAATAAATTAATAATGGCTTTTTGATTTAGTTGAATGCCATCTAATATTATTGTTAATTATTTATTTAACTGCATATTCAAAAAAGTTTTAGTTTTCTTACTTTCCATTAGAAAGAGTATTTATTATTTTTCTTACAATATAAATAAATAGCATTTAATCGAACATTAAATAAAGCATAATATTTTTAGGTTTTATTGTATTAACATATTATAAGCTTTATTTTACCAAAATTTATTCTAATAATTATTCACAAACCTAAAGATGAATTTATCTCTATTCTTTAGAATTGAAGTTATGAGTTAAAGTGCTAATGTATTAGTATCATATATAGTGTAATTCATTTAAAGTAAGCAAATCCATAAGCATTCTATTGTTTTAGACATTTATGGCTCATTTTGCATAAGCTAAGTAGCTAGAGGTAAAAAAATCCATTATCATGGAGGGAGTAAAGAATACATATGTATTCATCTATTTCTTGCTAGTCTTAAAATTCTAAATTCTTTTATGATGCATACTTCACACTTTTGATGAAAGTTCTACACCCTCAGATAGTATCACTATATTAATATTTAGGTAGGCATAAGATATTCCTAAGAAAGTCCTATATTCTAAAAATTTAGCCTTATTTAGTTAACTCTTTTAGTATACTGTCAATCCTCATTAATTAAGGGCACCCCCCCCTCCTCTTTAGAGGCTCAAAATATTACCTTATTTTTCTAAAAAAAATTTTTAACCCTTATTTAATTCAGGCCTTAATTAATGAGGATTGACAGTATACTATTTATTTGAGATTTATATCTTTTTGATAAAACCTATAAGATTATACCTTTTTTCAGAGTTTAAATCTTTATGAGTAAAGGAATTAAATGATATAAAATATTCTATAATGCTGAAGATAATTCTGCATTTCCACTGATGTTTTAGAAATTTAATTCAAAATATTCCATAATATTAAAATCTGGTTAACTATTAACATGAATATTTTCAAAAGAATTTTCTAAAATAATTTCTAATAACTCTTCCAATCTATTAAATCTTTCAATAAAATACAATGAATTTAAAAAATCAGATTAACGAGATACTAATTAATTAGACATTATTAATTCATCAATTATTTTAAATGTCATTTTTTGGTTACATTTTTTTATACTTTTGCTACATTAATTACATAATCTTCAATGCCGAAGTAGGTTTGTGTTTAATTTCATTTTAATATAAGATATGGATTTGTTGTAAAAATTAATACTTTTATGATATATTATTGAAATAAGAAAATCTCTGATAAAAATTATTCGAATAATTTATTAGTAAAGCAATTAGTCTGACCTATATCAATTAATTAATCTAGTTTAATAAATTTAATTATGAAAATAATTTTGTTTCTAAAGTTAAGATTTTAATTAATTCTACCATTTGTAAAAGGAAAATGTTACAAACTAAGATATATTATTGAAATAAATAAAATCTTCAATTTTTAGACTAAATCAAAAAACAATAATATTCTAATATTCTTAAAAATTAATTCCCTTTATTTTAAGGTATCTAGAATTTCTAATTAGAAAATTTAGAGCCTGCTCGAAACCATAATTCCATTACAAAAATTTACTTTTAAATTGAATAGGTTGATAAATAAAATTTATTTTGTATTTGAGTAAATATTTTGACTTAAATTAAGAATTATACAAGTGATAATATTTATAAGGATGGAGATTAAAATAAAAAATATTAACAAATTGAATTTTAGGGATTAATTTTTCGATAGTATAAAATAAAAATAAATAGAAAATTAACATATTTATATTTAGGAAATAATTTAAATAATATATTAATTACAAACCTTGAACTGATTTGAGTTAATGAATGTACATTTTTAAAAATTAAAAATAATAAGAATTTAAAAAATAGTTTTAAATTTTTAAATATAAATCTATGGAGTGATACAGTAATTATATTTATTATATATTATTTACTATTTTAATTCTAACAACATCAA
Organism: Tetrahymena borealis; assembly: GCA_000260095.1. Classification (NCBI taxonomy): domain Eukaryota; phylum Ciliophora; class Oligohymenophorea; order Hymenostomatida; family Tetrahymenidae; genus Tetrahymena; species Tetrahymena borealis. The sequence continues at coordinate 294,816 of JH651316.1, forward strand.
AGTAAAGAGTTGAAGTAAAAAGAAGGATCAAACGCACATTGAATAAAATCTTTTAGGAACAGCTTAGCAGTACCTTCCATCGCAACAATCACTGTTAAAGTTACACATTCCACCCTTTCCTTAGCACTAATCATCTTCTACGATATTATTTTTTGACATCAATTGGAATGTCGTTAGGAATAAAGTTATTCCTAGAACTAAAAAAATGATTAATTTTGAGATATTCATCTTATTTTATTCTTTTCTTTATTTTGTTTTTATTTCTTTATAAAATAAATTATAATTAATTTTTAGTTAATTAATTTATATAGTAGCAGATAGATAGAAGTTCATTTAAAAGAAAAGAATTCAATAGATCCTTATCAATTTACTTTTATTACCAATTACATAACAATTTCTTGAGTAAAAATATATTGATAAAAATAAATACTTTTGCTAAATTCTAATATACCGTAATACTTTGATAAAGATGTGAGCAAAATTGTGAGGTAAGCTGAAAAATGGCTATTTTTTTATAGTAAGGAAAATGAAAAGACCTAAGCAGTTTCTTTTGCTATCCCTCCCAGCAACATTATTAATTAGTTGATAAATTTTAGATGATTAGAATAAATGAAGATATTTTATAATATTTTATACATTTATTAATGAATAGATATTGCTTTTAATATTTAAAAGTGTATATAATTACATTTTAATAGTTAAGGATTTATGAATCCTTCTTGTTATAGTTTTACACATTATATAAATAGAGTTAGCTATTATGCCTTAATTCTATCAGATTTAGTCAGGTTTTATTACATTTTTTATGATTACTTCTATAATACCAATTACTTTAATCGAGAAACGATTTTTAATTAATAATAATAAAAATAACACATTCTCAAATCACTAAAAGGCTATACCTGGGCCTGGAATTTGATTATTAAAATCATCATCTTATTAATTGTTTTCTTCTATTATATTTTCATCTATTTTTTGATTTTTATTTGAATGAAGTTGTGCAGTGCTCAATCTTTTGTTATTAACTGATTATATTCCACTTAAGATAACTGATTTATTTTTCCTTCCTTTTCCTTTTCTTTCTGGAATGTTATCCATTTAAGTTTAATACTACTTTAAATCAGGATCATATGGAATGTAGCTTTCATTGTGGATATTATGAATAGTTTCTTCTCCCTATTCTACTTCATCATCGTCATTGTCATCTAAATTAATTATTTGTTATTAATCTTCGATAGGCTTTGAATTCTCTAGCTAATTCTTAAGGTTTTAATTAATTTTATTCTTTTATATTTATTATTCTGGATTATTTGTTGTCTATTGAGATAGATTTTTTAATGGAGATTCTAAATTTAAATGAGGTTTATTTTTACTCGAATCTTTTAGAGGGGAATCAATCTCATCTAAATTCTATCTTGATCTATTTGAGAATCTTGATTCTATTTTCAAGAAAGGTTTTGTGAAAATAGTACTACCTTATCCTTCAATTTAATCTAAGTTTTCTTAATCATTTTTATCATTATTTTCTCTCGTACCCTTAGCTTTTTTTAAATTGAAAGAAAATTTTTGAGAAGCTTATTGCTATCTTTCTAAATCAGAATTAGATCCAGGTTAGAAAGTTATCTTTTATTCTAAATTATCATCATTATCTTACAAGTTTGTAATTTTTGAAGGGTTTTCTAATGATTATAAAGAATTTTTAACTCCAAAACTTTCTATTTTCATAGGTGTTAATGTGAACTTCTTTTGAGGGGAGGACTGATCTTAAAGTTATCGATTGCTGGCTATAGGTGATAATTTTTCACCAAAATCAAGTTCATTTTGATTTTAAATGTTACGAGGTGTAAGATTACTAGGAGTTTAATATTCACTCATGCCTTAAGCACTTTTGGGGTTGAGAGCATCAGTATAGAAGCTATTATTGTTACTATTGATTCCCATTTAATGTAATTAACTTATAGAGTTCTATAAAAGAGATCTATTCAAGTTTAAAATGCCTCTCTTTGGATTTTAAGAATATTATCCTTCTTCATGTTCTCGCTATGAATTTAAGAGTATTTTACTTCTAGCAGTCGATTCCTCTATCTCTCTTCCAAGTAACTGCGAATGATCTCCATTACGGAACGAATAAGGCTGACTCATAGGATTTTTATTAAATGACATTTCCTCTTCATTTTATTTTCTATTTGTAATATTGACACCACTATGGTTTATTCCAACATTTCCTAATGTATTCATATTTCCATTATACTCATTCTTTTTATTATTATTATTGTTATCATAACCGTCTTATTCTGTTACTGCTAACCTATTAGAAGTACCTCCTTCTAATATCATTGTCTTAGCAATACGTTTATCTCTATTTCTTTCAAACATATCTTTTTGTTGTTAGAAGAGTTCTTCTGCTTGCTTACGGATTTAAGTTAATTGATATTTAATTGGTCTGCGGATATGATCATCAGGTCTTTCATCGTTTTCTTATTTTGATTAAACCTAACCTGATTATTAATTGGTTACTTTTTTATTTATGTTAAAATCATCATCATCTTCTTCATCTGCTTCAAGAAGGACTATACTTTCACCTTTAAAAGGTTTTATTAATTTATTCTTATAAGGTGATAAATTCTCTGATTATTCATGTAAAAGTATAGGAGGTGAATCATTTCGAGATAAAATATTGTTTTATTGAGGAGAATAGTTTTCTTAACCTTCTTCTCCTTACTTCTACTTGATATTTTACTTCTTTTTAGTCATGCTGTAATCGTCTTCTTCCTCATCAGGAGTGCTTTTCTTGTTTTCATGATCTTTCAGAACTTCTTATTCTTCTTCAAGAGGGCTCTTAGGTCCTTTAATAAGATTGAGAATGAAAAGGACAACACCTGATAGACCTAAAGCAATATAGACAATAAAAGCAAAAATAAGTAAAGAGAGGAGAGTTTTTATAGCAGTAATTTATACAGAAATATCAGTATCTTCACTAGCAATCGAAGTAAAAATAATATAACAAAGAAGAGCAATACCTTCAAAAAAGAAGAAAAAAATATTGTGTAAACGCCAAGCAAATGGTCTAGAAGCTATGCAATAAGCAAAATAAGCAACATCAACAATTAGAAGTAGAACCATTTAGGTTTGAGGATTGTCAAAAACATACAAATTAATTATAGCAAAGAGAATTTTTCTAAATATAAGAGCAGTATAGAATCCTCTCTACCAAGAGTTTGATTACTTTAACAGAATGAAGAAGAGATAGAACATTGAACGGTATTGTTACAAATTGAATTCTTACTCTATTAGTTTTAGCTTGAGTTCCTCCTCTCTTACTCTCATTTATTTATTACTTTCTAATCCTTCTTCAATACTTCTTATTTCGTTTTTATTGTTTTCATTTTCGTTAATGTTAGATGAATGTTTTTCATCTTCATTTTTATCTAAATCTATCACTTTCATCTCCTCTTATTTTTTAGAAGAAATAAGATCAGCACTACTCTTATTTTTGCTTAAAATCTCTGACATAAATTACATTTTCTTCATTTTAATTGGACTTTCATTATCAAAATATGTGCTGTCAGCTTCTAAATGCTTAGAATTAGGGTATTAATCATTACTTTTTTTACTATGAGAGGGAGAGCCATCTTTATTATTGGAGGGAGAACCTTTAATATTGTGAGAATTATCTAAATTTTATAAGATCATGCTATGATTACCGTTATCTTTATTAGAGTTGATATCATCTGCATTTTAATTATCTTTATGCAATTTTGTAGTAGTTTTATGAGATTATTTAGAGGAAGCATCATCATCGACATCATCATTATCATGTTCAGGATTATTCATGATTAATTAATGTAATTCATTTATGTATTATTTTAATTTAGAAGTTTATTTTTCTTCATTCAGTACTTGTTTAATTGAAATGTAATAGAAGATATAAGCACTGAAGGCAAATAAATAAATAAGAGAGAATATTGCAGCAAAAAAACTAAATCTACTCAGAGGGCTCTCAAAATGGCCTGTAGTTAATTAAAAAAGAGAGAGGAAATTCATGTCACAAAAAGTTAACAAGTAAATAACTAAAGGAGTAGATATAGAAAGAAGATGCTTATACTTGATGTTATTTCTGCCTGATACAGAAATAATCCAAGCAATTGCATGGAGTAAAATGATTGTAATCGCATTAATGACATAGGAAGTATCTTTATCATTCAAAAATATTTTAGGATTTTATTAAACATTTGAACCTCCAGTTAATTTATCACTACGTCCAATTTTAGAATCAGAAACCATCCTGAGAGTGAATATCTTATCCATATGAGAATATGTAATAAAATTAGTAATTTCATCAAAATTAAGAACATTGTATTTATTTACATACGCTAATTAACCAATCGCTTGACTGAATTCAGTAAATCCCAAAAAATACATAGGATTCCATACAACAAAACTTGTAAATAAGTTCACACCAAAGGCACTAGAAAACAGGGCTTTAATTGCAAGTTCAAGATTTTTATTAGAAGAAGAGCTGCATAATCCAGGCCCTTCATCTACAGAATTGATAGCACATTTACAAATACTCACTTCTTCATTAACTGTAGCTTTCATGATGCGATTGCCATAGCAGGAAGTGCAGCTATAATAATTATCATCAAGGCATGATAAACAAGAAAAATGGCATGTATTATCTCTTTTTTCAATTGATTTTTAAGTAGAAATCTACAATTATCTATATCGTTCAATTTCTAAATCCTACCCTATAATTTATTAAGAGACTTAGGCTGATAGCCATTCTGTGGATGGCTAATTACTATAGTTAAGGACTGATCTGCTATCTAAAAAAATAGTTTGATTTTAGTGCACTCGAAATTGCTAAATATTGTTTGAATTATCGATTTTGTTCTGATCAATGTGAGCTAATTTCTCTTAGGCTTAGGTTAATTCGATTTGAATGCTGATAATAAAAAAGACAAACAGAATGGAAAGTATAGAAAAAGAGAATGTATTGTTAGCCTATTTCATCTCTTTCTTTCTTCTTTATTTTGTAGATATTATTGATTAATTATGATTGGTAATTTAATTTAAAAGAATATATCTGTGGCTCAATCAATTTTTTCTTTTTTGTTAGATATTGTCTTGTTTTGATTCTTTCTGTCCCCTTCATTTGATTCCTTATAATTATGATTGAAAATAAGTTAATTAATAATTGCTTGCTCTTTTGTTAATATTTAATATTTTTCATCTATAGATAGATTAATTAATTAATAGAGAGAATATTTCCGCATTAATTTAATGAATAAATATAGATGCTTTGCTTGCAAAATAAAGACTTGCACTTACAAACTTTTATAATAATATATGTATGGTAAAAATAATTCACTTGAAATTGATTTTATTTCAATTAAAAACACAGAATAATATATGTGATTTTTTTAATGCAAAAAGTAATGAAAATCAGAATTACTTTATTAGATTACTTTATGGTGAAAGTACATAATTTCATTTAAGTGAATATTAATTATTAACCACGATTTTAAACATTACAGAACGCAAATTGATTTATTATAATCCATACTTGATGCAAATACTTTACTTATTGTTTAATAACATTCCATTTTACCAACTTCTTCAACACTATTTATTTCCATTGAAATTAATTCTTTCTAATTAATCTAAATTTAATATATAACCATTCCTTCTTCCTCTCTAACGCAAAAATAATTCCAAAACGAACTCTTTTATTACCGTAGAACTTCTCTTTTGAAAATAAAATATTGTCTACTTTTATTATTGTTATTTCCTCATAATATCTTATAATTGTATTTCTATTACCAATATAAATAAGCACGAAATGAAAAGGTAAAATTTATTTAAAAATTATAAAAATTACTGGATTCAAAAATTTTTTATACTAGGGATGGGATATTTCATTTTTTCTATAATAGATATAGTTACATCTTAATGAAGGAATGGGTAGAATGCGAAAATATTTTTATGGTTCTTATTAAAGTTTAAGATAACAATATTTAAACTATCCCATTCTTCTTAATATTCTGTGATAAATATCTATTGTATCCCTTCTCTTCGATTCAAACATAAAAACTAGTAATTTGCTGCCTTGTCAATAAAATCACGCATTAAATTTAATTTTGTTAAAGATACACTTTTTATGGCTTTTCAATAATTAAAAGAGTTTATATGATTGAAGGTGTAAACTTAATTAGTTCTAAAGTTTTAAATAAATTTGAATTTTAAAAATGAAGAATGTGATTTTTACTAAATTCTAGCTGAATAATAAATAGAGTCATTAACTCAGAGGTAATAGTAAAAGTATAATTAGTTATAGTATAGAGTTAGAGTTCGTTTTAAGCTATCCCTCCATCAATTTAACTTAAAATTGAATTACATGATGATATAAACACATAAATAATTTTTAATCTACTAATTTCACCTCACATACAATTTTTTTAACTCCATTTAAAAGCTTCTATTTTTCCATAAATTTATTCAAATTAAAATCATATACTTTTTTTAGCCTCAATTTAATCATTACACAGGTCATTCGGGTTTTATCTTACTTAAAAAACAATTCTCAATCAAAATTATGTATGTATGTTCTTTTATTAGAGATTGAAAGAGGGAGTGATTCCTCCACTTTGAAATATTGATCCTTGTGACCCTTATTTGTAAGATTATTTTTATGATTAGAGTTGAGGCTATTACGAAGGATTGAAACTCATTTTATTTAACAAAATGGGTTCATGTGCATGAAAGCTATTATTAATGGAATTATTCTAACTTTATGTTATTTATCCATATTGCTAGTTTCCAATATTAGGCCAATTTTAATTTTATTATTTATTTAATATTTCTTATTGTCTTTATTTCTCATTCATTTTATCTGAAAAATCATAAAAATTAATAGGTGCTTCTTATTCTTTCTATTAAAATTAATTTTTAGAAGTTTCCTAATTTTATTTAAAGAGGAGATTATGAGAACCTTAATTAGTCTAGAACACTGATAAATCATCAATTATTTCATCTTTATTCTTCAGCTGTCCACTCTTATATAATTTTTCCAATTCAGCATGACTTGAAACTGTTTTTCTTCCTTCTTAATCAATTTATTATGTGTTGGGAATGTCTTGCATATGCTGAGCATGATAAGAAGACATAGCAAATCCAACTCTAGAACTAATAGGGCTTTAATTCTTAGATTTAGCCTTGTCTTCTTCTATAGCTTCTTAATCGTATTGAAGGAGCAAAGAATAATATAGAATACCCATACTAGCTAAACTGATAGGAATTACGTAAGTATAAGACTTCATAGCAAATATAATTGGTACACAATAGGCTGAGAATGGAATATTTCCAGTTGCATTGAAGTACATAATAACTATATAAGAAATTACGAAACTACATAATATGACTATACTTACAAATCGAACAGCCTTAAACCCTTGATTTTTGAGTGAAAAGCATGTTATGCATACATTTATAACAGTAAAGAATAATAAACTAACTATATTTTCTATTGTAATTGAAAGAACAATTGTAGATGCTTCGCTTGAGCAGGATTCTTAATCAGAAGAAGTGAAAATCATGAAGGCAAAAACAGTATTTGCACAAATATTTACTTGTCTTAAAAACCCATCTGATTGCTTGAAAATAAGTGCCCCAATTTCTATTTCCTTTTTAATACACACGAAGAGAAAAGCTTTCCTAAATATAATTACAGTGTTGCATTCATATTCTGTAGATATTAATGTTCCAAGGCTATATAGTAGGATAATCATAAACCAGCCCAAATTCAATCCATACATTATAAAAAATTCCAATCTAGCAAAATCTGACTACTTAACTATGTAAATAAGAGCAATCAAATTAAAAATAACGAAACAAATACTGCCATTTTCCACAATAATAATGTAATATCTACCACCTGTAGAGCAATTGGTTTACTCGGCCGTATTGTCTATTAGACTGAGTGCAATTTTACTGTAAATGATAATATAAAGATAATTTTTGATATACTAGATGAAGATGTTAACTAGTTAAAACTACTATGACTCTTTTAATCTGTCAAGAAAATACATCTTAAATTTTTACTAATCTATCTATTCAACTTCAAAAAACCTTTTTTTAGATTTAGATATTACCTTCACTCCTTAATTAAGATTGATAAAATTAAGATATGAAGAAATCTCCTTTACTTTTTTTGATTAAATTTGTTGTTAGATTTGAAATTCAACAGAAATAATTCAAACAATCATCAGCAATTAAAGATTAAAAGAATATCTAAGATCATTAAAAATTTTATTTATATTTTATTTCTACATTTCCTTATTTACTTTTAAATGTTTCTAATAAAATCCCAATTAAAACATAAATACAATTTTTATTGTTTGAATTAGGGGGTTGGGGTTGGGGTTGGGGTTGGGGTTGGGGTTGGGGTTGGGGTTGGGGTTGGGGTTGG
>JH651317.1:0-49769 GCA_000260095.1 Tetrahymena borealis
CCCCAACCCCAACCCCAACCCCAACCCCAACCCCAACCCCAACCCCAACCCCATGAAATAAAAATTTTTAAAATAAATTATTAAATTTATATAGATTTGAGATTTTAAATTTATGAAAATATAAATAATTTTAAATATTTGTTCTAAAAATTAAAATTACTTGGTAAAAAATATAATTATTTAACATTAAAATCATAATATTAGATACTTAGTAAATTTACAGTAGGATAGAGCAAAAGTTAATAGATAGATTGAAAAAATAGTGCCCCCTGAATTTATTTTTTCCAAAAAAAGATTTTAATTTAGTTGGCTCTTAATATATGAGGATTTAGAGTATATGCTTAAATTATTTAATGAATAATACTTTTAGATGATTAAAATAAAGTAAAATGGCCAATTAAAATAATATAAAAAAATTAAATAAATTAATTAATTAATCACCAACAAATTTTATTTAACTCATTCTAGATTTGATCCATAGTTTGAGAATTTTTTTATTGATTGATCAATATCCTTCCATTTTTTGTAAATTTATCTTTCTCTAAATCTTTAAATTTAATGATAGAATTAAATTTTATTTCTTTAGTTTGATTAAATTTATTATTGATGAATAAAATATTAAATATCTAGTAAATGAATTAACTTAATTGGTGGGTTGGCTGATTAAGTTTTAATTTTATTAACAATTTAAAATGTTAATAAATTGTATTAGCATATAAATGAACCAATAAATAAAGAAAAAAATAAATTTAATAGTATTATTAAAGTATTTTGGGTATTTAATTAATTTATAGAAAAAAGAAATATTTTAAATTGAAAATAATTTAGTAAATGGCTAAAAAAAATAATTTTAAAATAAAATCGAAATTACTAAAATTAATAATAATTCGAAAAACATTTCAATATTAAATGATATATTATTTTAAAATAATTACTTATTAAAATTATTAGATGAAATCATACATTAATATTTAAATTCAACCACTATCCTTAAATTATTACCTATTTAAAATTAATTTATGTATGGATGGATCCAATATCATTATTGACATTTTTTAATTTATTTTAATGTAAATTATCTAAATTAGTTCTAAATAATAAAGCCTAATAACATTTTATAATATTAATAAGAGATTTTGCTATTTTTAAATAAATACTTTAAATATTAAAGTGAATCTAATAATAGATAATCCTGAATATTTAGTTGATAAATTACCTCAAAGATTATAATTTTATTTATGAATAATGAAGTAATATTTCAGAATATTATAGCACATATTTTTTATTATCAAATTTACTAAGTTATTTTTATTTTTTATATATAATAAATACTTCAAAAATATAAAAATTTGTTTATTTGTTTGAAATCGATACTTTTGAAAAATAAAGAATGTAGGATGAAACTTTTTTTCTTTCACTAACTATTCTTTTATAATATTTTATCGGATCTTTCCACTAAATTTTTATTTAAATTAAGGTTTCTAATAAATTTGATTAAAAATTTATAATAATTTTATTCCTAATGAATTAACATCGGTTTCAAAATTTACACTTTCTTTGTAATTTTTAACCTGATAATTTGAGAGTACATCCTTTAAATTAAATATTATTTATTATTTTTTTATTAGAAAATCCAAAATCTGAATAAACATATTCCCCCAATTATGTAATTAAGATATAGAAATCTATACCTTTATTTTTTATCATTCAAAAGAAACAAACTCTATAAAAAAGATTTTTTTTAATTATAACTGGTCTCTATCTAGATAAAGAATTTAGCTAAAGAGGATATTTTCCCACTTTTCAATTCATCTATTCTTTTTCAAATAAAAACAATTTTATTGAAATCTGATAACTAATAGCATTATTATATTTTTTAATTTATCATATGAATAAAATTAAATTATTTCTTTTTACTTAGTTTATATTTTTATAAGTTATTTTAATAGTCGATAATTAAAATTATAGAACAACCAACTACAAACTCAAAATGAAGCTAAATTCAAATTAATATGATACAAAAATTTTAATTTTATTTAGTTGTTTCATTTACCTAACTAGTTTTACACTACCTCTAGCGCTCTGCTTTCTTTTTGAGATTGCCTATGTTTAGATTGATTAATTTTGAAATAATGAATGTAAATTTCTATCAAATATTGAATTTATCAAATACTACTTAGAAACTTATACTTTAGATATTTATAAATTTTGAGACCTAACTTTAAAGTATATGAATTTATTTATATCTATTCGAGAGATTATTTCTTTTTAAATATTTAACAATATTACAAAATAATTAATAGATATTAACTAATATTAAAATTCAATTCAATATAATTTAATAATATTAAATATTATTTAATAACTATTAATATATTTTTTTTTTATTATTTATTTTGGAACTTATAAATACTGGATTAATTAGAATTTCAGAGATAATTTCTTAACTCTATATGATATTTAGAATCTCTTCATGCTTATCGAATAGTAATTATATTTTTTTTGTATGATTTAATTTTAATTTTTTAACTTTTTAATTTTAATTTATGAAAAAATTCTTGTATGTATTAATGGTTAAATAAATTTTATCTCCATAACTGTAATTTTGTGTAATTTTGATATAACTCATAATATTTTTTAAGATTAATATTTAAGTTTAATTATGTAAATTCTATGGGTCGGTAAAGAGTTAGTACTCTCGAGTTGGCTAGATTCAAATTGGACTTATTAAAATTTATGAGAGCATTATTAAAAGCTATAAAGTGATAGATTAATATCATTCTTATTATATTTATTAAATTATTTAAATAAAGCAGATTTCATATTAAACTTCAACCTTTTACAGGTTTTGTGAGAATTACTATATTTATTAAATATTTATTAGCCCAGGTTTAAAGTTTAAAATTAATTATGATAGCAAAATAGAACTTCTTAAACTAAAAAATATTTTGTTTTCAGAATTTTAAGGTATAATGATAAATAATAAATAAAAATGTAATTGTTCAAATAATTATTTTCATTTATAAATTAGGGATAATCGAAAATTTCTTTTTATCTTATTAGATGAAAACTTATTAAAAGCTTGTGTACCCACCAATAATATTCAATCTTGAAGTTCATAAATTAGAAAAACTTAGGTTTAGGATATATTGAGACGAATATGATCCAGCAAGAAAATTCTAAATAATTCTTAAAGTATTAGGTATTTATAGAAAGAATAAAAGAGTTACTATGAATGAAATTAAGTTGCGTGTTATGTTTTTAATAAAAATATATGAACTGTATAAATAAAAATAAATGCATTCTAATCATGGAGTATTTGAAATTATGAATTGAGGATATGATCCATTATATAGATATGAGGTTCGAATTTGATTGATTGGGAGTGTATATAAGGAAAAGTAAATTAAAAAGAAGGTGTTAATAATATTTACATTAGTATCAAAAATTTTTAGTTTTTATATGCATGTGTACAGCATAACTTATCAAACAATTTATCTTTTCTTTCCTTCTTTTCAAACTTTCTTTTCTTCCTGATACAAACTACTTCTTTTTTATTGTTTATTTGCTGCTTGTTTTATTTTTTAAAAAGTCATTTTAAAAGGGAAACAAAAGGGATAATTAGAAGAACGTGTTTTATTTTTATAATAAATAATAATAAAAAAAGATAGTCTTAACTCTCGCAGAAAATATTAAAGTAATTCTAAAGAAGAGAATAAATAGCTCAGTTAAGAAGCTAGATATCAAGAAGTTAGTGAAGCGATTCGATAGAAAAGATCCAATACCAATAAAGTTTATTGAATAGGATTAGCAGTTGAATATAATCTAGGTGGTATATAGTGGTATTTTAAAGTGATTCAGTATAGTCAATTATCCAAAATAAAGAACCCCAATAGATTTAGCAAATTATTTTATCTTATCCAAGAGTGAAAAAGATCTATCTCTAATAAAAGAGGAAGAACGAGAGGGAATTACAACAGGCTTAGCTCTATCTTAACAACATCTTAAAGTATTATAGGTATTTCTTGAAAAAAAAACTATCTATTGCTTGAGGGATTAAACAAACTAATAAATAATCTTATAAATTTAAAAAACTGATCATGTCTTAATAATAAATATCCTCTTCCACTCCTTCTGACAATCCTTAAATGTATTAGAATGAGGGAAACGGATAAGTAGCGTAATAAAATGATTAGAAAACCACTCACAATAATATAAGCTAATAAAATAGCAGAGAATAAAACTATCGCAAAAACTAAAACTATGGAAACCAATAAAGCAACCCTCGCTAATAGGGAAGCGGATACTTTAATCAAAGATAACATCAGAAGTAAAATATCTATTATTGAATTACTTTGTTTAAAATAAAAATTTAGAGCAGACAATTTTATATATTAATCTAATATTCTTATAATTTAATATAATTATAAATATAATAATAATATAATAGTTAATAGTATATACCCATAGGTAAATTCAGCAAAAGTAGAGAGGAATAATTTGGAGAAAATAACAATAAAAGAAATAGAGACTCCTCTATGAACAAATAGAAATAATCGACTTGCGAATCAGATGGAAATGCTCACTAAATGCAAGAATACAATAACAACAATAACCATCAGCAAAAATATTAAAAAAATAATGACAACTCATCTTCATAAAGCAATTAGGGAAGTTAGCCTTACTATAAACAAAGTAACAATAGCTATGGTAATAATTTCTATAATAAAACCTATCAAAATAATACATACACGAAGGCAAAGAAGATATAGACCACTTATATCCCTAAAAGTGAGCTCAAAGATCTAGAAAAGGAAAATAATATAGATGTGAGTTAGAAAGAATAAAATAATGAAAATATAAATAACAATTAAGAAAATAATGGTAACTTAAATTAAGATGCTTAAAGGGAAGAAAAATAAAATGATATTTAATATAAATCTTAAAATACTCTCTCTTCTGATGCTAACACAGAAGACAAATTCAATAACAAATAGAATAATCACTACGAATCACGTAAGCCCAATTAAAATGAAGAAGGAATTCACTTTAAGAAAGTTTATTAGTAAAAACAAAATATGAATAATAATACTAAAGTTTATCAAGGGAAAGTTAATTAGATATAATCTTAACCAAAAAAAGGATATTTAAAAAAAGTTAACAAGAATTATGTAGATAACATAAATAACAAAAAAGATTAGGATGATCCTTATGATTCTTTACAGGAAGAATATGACTTAAGTGATGATGAGGATAACTAAACAAGCGAAGAAGATAAGAATGTTGATAGTTAAAATTAAATTTAAAGTAATCAAAATAAAAATAAACATAATCCCAGTAATGAAAAGCTCTAATATAATGCTACCAAAGAATAGCGAGTAATAAGTAGAAGTATTGATGAAAGACATGAAGAAAATTATAATAAAAGCTAAGACTACACCCAAGAGTCCAATTCCTTGCATGAAATTAAAAAGAATTTTAAAAATTCTAGCATGAATAGCACCAATAGCAATAATAATAATAACAACAATATCAATAACAATGTAAACAACAACAATAATAATAACAATGTTTCAAGTAATTAAAGATAGAATTATCATAATACATTCAAATAGTATAATCAAACTAAAACATTTGCAAATGATGTTGGATATATTAATTCTCACCCTAATAACAATACTTAAGTTGCTTAAAAGTACTAAAAAAAGCCTAAGATATAGTAATAAAATTCCTATTACTATTAAAAGAAGATCTAAAGTAATTCAGACGAAGAAATTGATGATATTGTGTAATAAATTACTTAGGAATTTAATTATTACAGATTTATCTATTGATAAATGTTTTAAATCTATAATCCCTTCATTCATTATAAATAACATTATTTTAATATATTTATACATTTTTAATTAAATTTTAGATAAGATTATTTAAGTGATGAAGATTTAGAAGACTATGAGAGGGAGAAAAGTAATGGAAGCTTAGTAAATAAAAGGAAATTAAGAGAAAATGTTGTTTATGTATTAAAAGAGAAAGAAGAATCAAAGTAATCTACTGAGAGTTAGAATGAATAAGAATAGAATTAAGCTTCGGAATTGGCGTAGTAGCAGAAGAGAGAGGAGAATATAGAAACTTTGAATGAAGAAAAACCTTAAGAAAATAATCAGATTTAGTTTGAAAGCAACAAGTATTATCAATAAAATAATTTCAATCCAAAATATTAAGGGAATAATTATAATCCTCAATTCAATAAGAATTCCTACCAGAAACAGTAGTAATAATAAATTAAAGGATAGTATGTAAAATATAAGTAAAATTAATATCCTTATCCCAAAGGAGAAGCTTAGGAGATATATGTGAGAGCTAAGAGTGATTAACACAAAATAATTCAATCATAAAATTAAGAAAACAGCACTGCATTAAATATCAATTAGGAAAATAATGAAAATACAGAAGAATAAAATAGGGAGAATAGTCTTTAGCAGTAGTAAAATTTTTCAAATTAGCCATAGGCCTATGTATCAAAGAAATATGTTTTCATTGAGAAGAATAAATAAGATGAAGAAGAATAATAATAAAATGGAACAAGTAGTTAAAGAGAGGAATAATCTCAATAGAATTCGCAATAAAAATCTAAAAGCGACCTGAACGAAGTTAAGAATGCAGATTAAGCTACTAAGAGTAATGAAGAACATCACACTAAAGATACTCCAAAAGGAATTCAAGAAATGAATAAAATACATCCTATGAGATAAGCTTACATGTCAAAAGAAGATTACTAAAATTAAACTGAAGAAGATGGATAAGCATCTCAATCTAATGTTCAAAAGAAGAGTAAGGCAGATAGGCTTAGAGAAAAATGGTCAAATACTCAATAACTGTAGAAACTCATTTCATAAAATCAAAATTTTACATAAAACCCAATTACACCACCTAATGGTATGAATACACAAATCGAACACCCACAATCAGTAATACTTAAATATTTTTATTAAATCAAAAGATTTTTAATATAATATATTCATAAAATAGACTGTTTAACACCATGGTTTCCTACGCCATCAAGGGAATAACAATCATGCACATTTAGTGGCAAATTAAATGTATCACTAACACTATTAAAATTAGATTTATCCAGGAATACATCAATAGGGAGAAGTAGATAGTCACTAACATTATAAATACTTTGGCTATAGTCAGCAATAATAGCAACAGTAACAACACCTCCCTCAGCATCACCACAATCACCATTATTACTACTAGCATCCTTAAAAAGTGCAAGAATACGAATACTACTAACAACATCATTATAATATGCAAGAAATATACTCTATTTAATAAGTTGTTCAACATCCCTAAATACCAGTAAATTCTCATCCATAATAAATCTTATATCCAAATCCTTACTTACACTCTATTACTCAAACCCCACCATAGCCCCAACTTATTTAAAACCCTATTCATTAATAACAATAATAATAGTAAATACAAATGCCATAACCAAAGTAAACAGCTAATTCACTCCTTTCGTCTCCTCAATAATAATAGTAGTAACCATAGTAATCTTAACAATAAGCTTAGACATCACAATCATCCAAATAAGATTCTTATCAATATTCTTATAATCTTGCTAATCAATCTTATTTCTGTTACTTCGCATTGAAAAATGAAAGCAATATTGATGATCAACTTTGGTATTACATTGACATTTAGGGAACTTTATAAGGACCATTTGCATCTATTTAAATGGACTTATGGAATGTCTAGAACTACTTCCCTAATGATTTAAAAATAAAATTCCAAAAGAATGAAACCTGGATTTAGAAATAACAATTTTAAATAGAGAATCCTATTCCTACAGATGAAGAAGAACTACATTTAATTGCTTAGAATATAAATGAATCTCCTTAGATTTCCAATAGTAGATACTATCATATGAGTTCTTAATCTTGAAATCATTTTAAAAGTGGAAAAATTAAGATTAAATAAAGGATTTATCACAAAATTTAAATTTTAATAATCAATCAATATGATGAATAAATTATTATAAAGATAGAAATGAACAATCATCACTTAATAATAATATAAATTTTATAATTTCAATAAGTTAGATTAACAACAAAGATCTAATAGATTATTACTTAAACAAGTTGATTTCAAATTATGTATTTATTAATAAATGCAATAACTAACTAACTAACTTAGCTTTAAAAAAAGAAATTAGACTTTGCTTTGAGTGAACTTAATTAATTGTTAAATGCTCTATTAATGAATGATTAATGGTTGTTCAAAAATATTATTTTATTTTAATTATTTGTAAAAAATATATCAATAATTACATACATACATATATATTTATATCCTCAATTAATATAAAATTCATATATTCAAAATCTTTTTATCTTCTTAATTAGACTTTAAAGTTATTTAATAATCCTCTAATTTTACTATTATTTCTTAAAATAAAGTCTCAAAAAAAATTATAAAGGTTAAAGATATGGACTGATTTATATTTTTCTTCCATCTAGAAGAAAAACTTTATTTTCTAAATGGGTATCCCTATATATCTTTAATAAATATACTTCATTCGATGAACCAATCATCCCCTCTACCCACCCCCCCTTTAAAAGAATTCTATCAAACAGTAATAGACATACATGTATTTTATTAAAGGGGAAGGGTAAATTTCATAGTAATTTTTATTTAAATAAATTGAATTATTTTTAAAAATATATTATTTTTAATATAAATTAATACTCTCTTTCTCATTCTGAACAAAGAGAATTTTTAATTTATTTATTTCATTTTCATTCTCATAAAAAATTTTAATTTTTCTTTATTCTCATTCTGAAAATTCAAAATCTATTAACTATGTTTATTTTATAAATTAATTATATTGTATTTATTGATTAGAAAGTTTCAATTTTGAACTCTAATTTATAAAAGACGATACATTTTCTTTTATTAATTTTTATCAAATATAGAACATTTTAATTTAAATTTGTTAGGAATACAATAGAGTAGAAAAATATTCTAAAGTAAAAAATGATAGAAGCCTAATTTAAAAATGTAAATGCCTTATTATTCAAATAATTTTAAAGAATTTATTTTTTATAAATTGAAAGTTTATTCAACAGAATATTTTATCATGCAATTTGTCGCTAGAATATCGGTAAATATTTACTATAATTTTATTTTCTTCTAAAATTTATTTAAATATAAAAGCTATAGTAATATTGGAGATCGAGGTGCTTGTGATTTAGGGTCTGCTTTAGGAAATTGCTCATAACTTACTTCATTATCTCTAGATTTATTGTAAGATTTTATATTAAAACAAATTTATTCTCTCCCCTATATTATTTTTTTACTTAAATTTTTAAATATAATAGCGGTAATAGTATTGGAAATGAAGGTTCTTGTGGTTTAGGGTCTGCTTTAGGAAATTGCTCATAACTTACTACTTTAAATCTTGATTTATTGTAAAATTTATATTATTTTTATTTTCTTCCACTTTTCAATAAAAATTTATTCTCTCCCCTATTTTATTTATTTTTTAACTTAACTCTTTAAATATAATAGTAATAATTGAATTGGAGATCAAGGTGCTTGTGGTTTAGGGTCTGCTTTAGGAAATTGCTCATAACTTACTGCATTAACTCTTAAATTAGGGTAAAAATTTTTATCTTTTAATTTTCTTCCACTATTCAACACAAATTTATTCTCCATCCTATGTTATATTTTTACTTATCACTTTAAATTAGGAAAAATAACATTGGAGATCAAGGTGCTTGTGGTTTAGGGTCTGCTTTAGGAATTTGCTCATAACTTATTACTTTAAATCTTGATTTATAGTAAAATTGATATTATTTTTATTTTCTTCCACTTTTCAAACACAAATTTTATTCTCTCTCCTATGTTATTTATTTTTTTACTTAAATCTTTAAATATAATAGTAACAATAGTATTGGAGGTCAAGGTGCTTGTGGTTTAGGGTCTACTTTAGGAAATTGCTCATATCTTACTACAATTACTCTTGATTTATAGTAAAATTACATATTTTTTTATTTTCTTCAACTTTTCCAAGCAAATTTATTCTCTCTGCTAGGTTATATTTATACTTAACTTTAAATTAGGAAAAATAATATAGGAGGTCAAGGTGCTTGCGGTTTAGGGTCTGCTTTAGGAAAGTGTTCATAACTTATTAGATTAGATCTTTATTTATTGTAAAATTTTTGATTATTTACACAAATTTATTCTAAATTCTATATTATTATTTAATTAACTCTTTAAATATAATAGTTACAACAACATTGGGGATCAAGGTGCTTGCGGTTTAGGATCCGCTTTAGGAAATTGTTCATAACTTACAATATTAACTCTTGGATTAAAGTAAAATTTTATATTATTTTTCTTCCACTTTTCAAATACAAATTTATTCTCTCTCCTATATTATTTTTTATTTAACTCTTTAAATATAATAGGAACAATAACATTGAAGGTCAAGGAGCTTGTGGTTTAGGGGCTGCTTTAGGAAATTGCTCATAACTTACTACATTAACTCTATAATTATTGTAAAATTTATTTTATATATATTCTCTCTATTATGTTATTTATTTACTTAACTCTTTAAATATAATAGGGGTAATAATATTGAAGGTCAAGGTGCTTGTGGTTTAGGGTCTGCTTTAGCAAATTGCTCATAACTTACTTCATTAACTCTAGATTTATAGTAAAATTTTATATTATTTTTATTTCCTTCCTCTTTAAATTTGTTCTCTCTGATATGTTATTTTTTACTTAACTCTTTAAATAAAATAGGAATAATAACATTGAAAGTCAAGGTGCTTATGGTTTAGGGGCTGCATTAGGAAATTGCTTATAACTTACTACATTAACTCTTGATTTATAGTAAAATTTCATTTTATTTTTATTTTCTTCCACTTTTCAAACAAATATATTCTCTCCTGTGTTATTTATTTTTTTATTTTAACTCTTTAAATATAATAGCGGCAATATTATAGGAGGTCAAGGTGCTTGTGGTTTAGGATCTACTTTAAGAAATTGCTAATAACTTACTACATTAACTCTTAATTTATAGTAAAATTTTATATTATTTTTATTTTCTTCCACTTATCAACACAAATTTATTCTCTCTGCTATGTTATTTTTTTACTTAACTCTTTAAATATAATAGCGGTAATAGTATTGGAGATCAAGGTACTTGTGATTTAGGGTTAACTTTAGGAAATTGCTCATAACTTACTACATTAACTCTAAAATTAGAGTAAAGTTTTAAATTATTTTTATTTATTTCTACATTTCAGTACAAATTTATTCTCTCTGATAGGTTATTTTTATTACTTAATTCTTTAAATATAATAGTAATAATAACATTGGAGATCAAGGAGCTTGTGGTTTAGGATCTGCTTTAGGAAATTGCTCAAAACTTACTTCAATAACTCTAAAATTAGAGTAAAATTTAATATAATTATTTTCTTCCACTTTAAATTTATTCTCTTGACTATCTTATTTTTTACTTAACTCTTTAAATAAAATAGGAACAATAACATTGGAGGTCAAGGTGCTTGTGGTTTAGGGTCTGCTTTAGGAAATTTCTAATAACTTACTACATTGACTCTTTATTTATAGTAAAATTTTTATTGTTTTAATTTCTTCCTCTTATCAACACAAAATATTATCTCTACTATGTATATGTAATAGTGGTAATAGGATTGGATGTGAAGGTGCTTGTGGTTTAGGGTCTGCTTTAGGAAATTGCTCATAACTTACTACATTAACTCTTTCATTAGAGTAAAATTATATTTTATTTTTATTTCTTTCAATTTTCAACACAAATTTATTCTCTCTGCTATTTTATTTTTTTACTTAACTCTTTAAATATAATAGGAGGAATAGCATTGGAGATCAAGGTACTTGTGGTTTAGGGTCTGCTTTAAGAAATTGCTCATAACTTACTACATTAACTCTAAAATTAGAGTAAAATATTTAATAATATTTTCTTATTAATCTATAGTAATTTAATCTTATAGGATTGCTATTATCAAATTAATATTTTATGTTTATAGATCGATCTTCTTTTTCTTAATTAAATTAATTTTTAATTACTTAAAATAAAAGATTAAATAAATTCTAGGTTATAATATTATAATCTTAAATAATGAAAATAAAAAGATTAGTGGTGAAAAAGTTATGGTAAAAATTAAGAAATATAATTAAAAAATTTATTGTTTTTGTAAAATAAAAATTAGATAGAGAATGAAGAATAAACTAATGAAAGATATATAATTAAATAAGAAATAAATAATTAATTTAAATAAATAGATTAATATTATATTATTATAAAATATACATTTGAATAAATATTGATTAAAATATTTTATTAGCAATTTTAACATCAAAGTTTTGAATTGAATATTTGGAGCAATAAATTTTCAATATTTTAAAAGGGATATTAAAATAGTAGGTTGTAAATTAGAACTCTACAGTATAATAGTATACTTAGTTTTTGTTAAATTGCTTATTACTTTCTGATAAATAATAAATTTAGATTAATGATATTAATTAGTGTTATTTTGATATTAAATATTTATAATTACTTATCCTGAACTATAAAAAGAAATTGATTTAATAAATTAAAAATAATTATTTTTAATTTAGTTTAAAAATATTATAAACTTACTTTAAAAACTTAATATAAATACAACTTTAAGTTAAAATGAAAAATCATTATATTAAATTTATTTCGTTTTTAGATATCTTTCTTCACTACTTGTCTGCCAATTCTTTAGCCTTAGTAGCAAATTCTTAAAGCTTCTTTTCATCAGCACCTAAAAATTCTTTTTTTAAAATGGAATAACATAATTAAATGTTTATTTATTTAGAAATATTACAGTCAATGGGTTATCCATTGTGGACTAAGAATACTGCAGGGATAGATGAAATCTATTTATCATATTTAATTATTAATAATGAATTTTTTTAAATTTCCATTTTACTCCAAGGCCTCCAGCGATTTCTCCATGCTTATCAACATTTATTTTAATAATATCGTACTTGTCGTTAGATTCATCAATATGCTTTTGTAACAAAGGCTAAAGTTTCTTACAGGGACCACACCAACTTTTTAATATATTTAAATTAATAATTAGCTATTTCGTATCAAAGATAAAGTGGATTTCAAAAATGGGTCTAAATTAATATTAATTACTCTGCATAGAAATCTAAAATAACAGGCTTTTTATTCTTGACAACTAAATTATCCCATTCTTCTTCCTTTTCTAATTCCTTAATCTTTATAAAATATTTAAATCATTTTGATTTATCATCTGGAGTTAATGCAATAAGAATATCTACCTTAGCGAAATAAGACTATTATATTAATAAAAGTAAAAAATACATTAGATTAACAATTAAATAGAGAACTATTTTAAAATTACAAGTGAATTGAAGGAAAGAGGATTAGTTCTTTGTAAAGCTAACTTGAAAATTTGTCTGGAAATCATGAGTAAAATAAGTGTTGTATGTAGTAGAAGATAGTTACTATGTTATAATTAATATAGGATTTATAAAAATAATTAGATACTTTCACTCAATTAATTAATTAAATAAATCAAGGAAGAAGATGATTCGTCATGCTAAATATAATAAAGTGTAAATATTAGTAGTGTATAAACTTCTAGAACTCATAAAGACGTAAATATACATATACTTTCACAAACAATGTTTTGGATATTTTTAGTATTCATATTTATAAATGAAAGTGATATCCAAACTCATTAAATTACTTAAGTAAAATTACAGAAATATATTCAATTCTTTTTGAAAATAAATCCATTCATTTTAATTGGAAAATTTAATTTTAAAAAAGATATATCTCTGTAACCTCCTTTCCCTTCATTTTTTAGTTCATTCATTCATTTATTAATTGATTATTTCAATTATTTTGGTTTCTATTTTTAAAAATTAAATTGAATTATTTTTGGGAATGTTATCCTAAAAAAATACTTTGAAATTTATCTTATAAGAATATTATTAGAATATATGAATAATTAGTTGTTGAAGAATATTCAGAAACACGAATACAAAAAAATATCATAAGAAATTCATTAAATAATACAAAGAAGTGAGTCAATTAATTTAATTATTTTTGGTTAATATAGGTAGGTAGGTAGGTTTTATTTAGATATGTTTTAGTTTTGAAACATTGTTTTAAAGCAATAAATAATTATTAATTAATTAATTATAGTAGAAGAAGAAGTAGATTTAAATTGCTTTATGTTATAGTATTTTAGTTATATTTAATTATTAGGGGATTGATTGTTGATAATAAAGTAGAAATTATTATTTAATTGAATTTGTTTTTCATATAATATTCATTTGAGAAAAGTATACTTTTATTAATAGTGTTTCTATCAATTCTCTAGCATAGTTTAGCATTATTCATTCATTTTAGTTAGAAAAGTAAGTATTAATAAATAGCAATAATAATTAGTATTTTTCCAAAATTCTCAGATCCTTTTAAGGCTTTTATTCAGCATTTCTCTTCAAAAAGAGTTGGATCTTTTGCATTCGAGGAATTCGTAAATGGTTAATTTTCTTTTGGGTAGGCCATTTTATTCATTATTTTCACTGTTTTATTCATCAGAATTGATTCTAAATTTATAAAAGTATTTATGAGAATTCCATTGATGTATTTCATGAATTTAAATAATTACCTTGTATTGTATTCAAATGAGATTTAACTTTCTGGGAGGGACAATTCCATAAGGTCATTAAGTGGAGATTCGGTAGGCCTAAATTTAAAATAATAATTATGAGTTTCTAAAGTTTTAAAGGGTGCTAGTAAAGGTTTTTAAAGAGGAATAAATATATACTTAAATTCAGGAGAGTGGGGATAAGAGTTGATGTTATCAAGATTGGCAGCAGCGAGAAGGTGAGACATTTTATTTTGGGCTATTGAGGGAAGATTTTTAATGGTTTAAAGATTAAATTGGAACTCTTTAGGCTTTGAATGTTGAATTAACAGAATTTATATTGTTAATACAAAGGCTGATTTCTTATTTGGTTTTTTTGTTTGTTTTATTTGATTTTTGTGATTTGATATTAATTATTTTGGTAAATTTGTGCCAACCTTTTATAATGTAGATCTTAAAAAGACGATTTTAGACTTTAGTTATAGGATTGAAACAATAATTCCACTCTTTATTATAAGAAATCAAATATATATTTTTGACAAAAATTATATCAACTTTCAACATTAAAAAATTGATGAAGCTCCCTCCCTCTATCTATTTTCCCCTCCCCATGTTTCATTCTATTCCAACATATTATTAATTAATTTTCATTATATAGAGTAAATCATTATATGCTCTCTATTTATTTCTATGGTTATTTAACATAATTAATATTCCTATCCTATCCTATCCTCCCTTGCCTTTCATATAACTAACTATTAATTCTTT
Organism: Tetrahymena borealis; assembly: GCA_000260095.1. NCBI lineage: Eukaryota > Ciliophora > Oligohymenophorea > Hymenostomatida > Tetrahymenidae > Tetrahymena > Tetrahymena borealis. The sequence goes on from JH651317.1 coordinate 15,480, forward strand.
GTGTATATTATAATTTGGTCAGATAAATTTACAATTCTGCGAAAGAGGAAAATAAATTTAGGTTAAGTTAATTGCAATTACTTATACTCATCAACAACAACATTTTGAGATTAAAAATATTTGAATCTCTCCAAATCTAAAAATATAAAAGATTTGGTACTTTAAGGCTTAATGTACCTTTTATCAAAAATTAAATTATTCTCAATTACACTTTCTTAAGCTGCTTTAGATTAAGTATTTTATACCCTCTAGTAATAGAATACATAGATTAAAGAAATATGCTCTGATTAAAGTTTAAATTGATATTATTCTATTTTAGCCTTCTATTTCATAGAAATAAGTGCGATGTTTAGGCACTAGAATACAAATAGTTATATATTTAGCAATTGTCAATCTCCCTCAAATTATTTAGAATTTATCATCCCAAATCAAATATTTAGTCTAATGAATTTAAAACAAAGAGTGGCTATTATTCATCACCCCCTTCATTTGAAATTCTAACAAAAATCACCACAAATTTAATTAAAAAGAAACTTTAGCTTAATTTTAAGAGTGGAGAGGTATTACTTAAAGTAAAAGAAAATTTATAAAAGTTAAGGAATCCATTGTAATAATATGAAAGATTAACAAAAATAAATAAATGAAAGAAAATTAATCATTATTATTGATACAATTAATAATATAAGGAAATTACTAAGAGAATAACTATTGATTAAGGTTAAATTTCAAACCCCACCAAAAATACTTCTTAATGATCATAAATTTGGTTTTTACTATATAAAGAACAATTTAACTCTTGAATGACTCACTGACTGACTGATTGACTGGCTGCTCTATAAAATGACTTACTTCTACATGAATTTATAATAGTAGGATAGTAAAACTGTCAATTAGATATACAAAAGTTCAGATCAGTACAAGCAATTACATTTAATTTATACATTTATTAATTTGACCAACGATTCAAACTTTACTTGCTATGTTTCTTTTTAATTTAATGAAAATAGGATATATATTTCGCCTAGTGAAATGAATCTGTAACAAGTTTTTATTTAAACCAAGATCTATCACTCTCTATTTTAATTATTAGGTATATTATAGCCTTTTTCTACTTACTTCTTAATTTTCATAAAATATTAATTTAAAAAAGTATTAAGCGATCTTAAGAAATATAAATTATAGTTTTGATTAAATACTAAATTAAAAATACCTTTGCCTTAAGTCATTTTAAATTTTCTAATTATGCTAACATGTTATTTAAGAATTAAGGGGAGCATAAGCTTTAAAGATCAAAATTATTTTGATAAACTTTGATCGTGATTTAATTGGCTTAGTAAATTCTTATTTTTGTTATATTTATATAAAAAAGAAAAGAGAATAATGAATGACTTACACTCAAAATTTTAGATAAATTAAGAATCAAGAAAAGATCATAGAATATTAAATGAGGATATCTCATTGAAGAATAGTTATGAAATGACTAAATAAAAATATTAAAATACTTTAATTATAAAATATAGGTATCATTACAAATTTAAATTAGTATAAGTTAAATCCAATAGAGTGAATCACCCAAAACATTTATTTAGGAATAAAAGGAAATATTTCGCTCAAATTTTAATTAAATTATATTTATTCACTAAAAATATATAAAAAAGATGTCCATAGAAATTGAAACTTACTATTCCTTGGCTATCTAAACATTTTTTAGATTTAGTTTTCCTTAATTCCAACTTTTATTGATTTTACAAATTATCTACTTTAATAATATAAATTGTAACAAGCCATTTAAAAAGTATGATTATCATCTCATATTTACAAGCTCTCTAATCCTAAAGAGATAGCCTATTTTTTCTTTTAAGAAATATAAAATGGATATTTAATTATGATAAATAAAATTTAATAATTAATTTAATTGAGATTTTTTATAAATATATTACAAACATCTCTTAACTGGTAGTATGATTGATTAATTGTCGGCAAGTAAATAATTGTTTTTTTAAATTTTGAGCTTTATTTAGTAACCTGATAAACTATTAGGAGATTACTTATTTCTTCTCATAAAAATATATAAATGTATGTATATTATCTGCTAAATAGTTTCAATTGTCAAGATACAATATTTTATCAAGAAAAATGAAGAATTTTAACACTATTAAAATATGTAATTCTCATATTTTATTTAATATTAGATTTCCTAAAATATCTATAAATATTGATTGGTTTATGCTCTAATATTTCCAAGTAAGAATTTCATAAAATAGTAGGTTTGTTTTTATATTATTATTGAAGGAATAATTGATTACCGTTATATTTCTTTTATAATTATAAAATATCAGTAACAAAATTTTTAAATATTACTTTGTCCATTATCGAAGAATTTCCTTCTTTTATCTGAAAAGATTGTTTATTAATGAATATCTACAGTAAACATGAATGTATACTTGTTTAAGGATAAATATTATTAATATTTTATGATTAATAGTATAATAGTAGAAATAGGATGATATTCAAGTTAGTTAAATTATTTTTCAAATTTGTTTTAATTATTTTACTAAAGTCAAAATTTTATTTTATATAATAAATAAATAATTGGTTATTTATTAATCTAACTGATAGAATGTACTTATAAGGATTATAAATTCAAAAAAATTAAGGAATAACTAAGATTTCAAATAAATCATTCATCATTGTATGTATATCCTTATAAATATCGTTTGATTTTTATTAATATTTGATTATATTTTTAGTATATTTGCACACTTTGTTTGATCTTCTATCAAAATGAGTGTTATTAAGATCGGTAATAAAGTAACATATTAAAAATTGAATCAATCGATTAATTAATTAATTAATTAATTAATCAAATAATCAATCAATAACAAACAAGCAACTGTGCAAAATCAAAATCAAATTTCAAAATTAATAGTATTTATTTTTAGAGAAACAAAGAAATAATAAAATAATAGATAAACTAATAGAACTCACAAATATAATTTCTAAAGTTTTATCTCACACCTAACATACAGTGCAATATATAAATAGCAAAATAATAGCAGCAATGGCAACAGCTAATTTAAAAGAATCAGATTTTGTAGGATATAATAGCAAGACATCTGATTAGCATTAATCAGATCAAAAAGTTAAATTTTTACAATCTCCACAATTATTTGTTACAAAGCCAGACAACTCAAGAGATGTGTCTCCTGTGCAAATGACTTAATCATACTTCTAGGATTCAGGTAGATATTTTTGGCAATCACAGTTATTAAAATATTATGATTTAAAATGATATTTAGATAGTAAAAGCCAAAACGGATATTCTATATCAAAGACAACTATTACTACAAAGATTATTTCAAATACAAGACCAAATTATTTATAAAGCACAGGATCTACCAATAACTTACATCAAAATGGAAATGCTTCATAAAGCAGAAATTATAGTACGGATTACAAGCCAAAAAATTTTGATCATCTCAGCCTTAATACCCCAAATTATACTAGCAAAGCAATGACAGTTTAAGAGATGAATAATTCTCTTCTTTAAGATTCTGCAAGAAATAAAAATTTGAAAGATATTGAGAACTCTTTAATAAAAGAAAGAGCTTTTACAAGCGCACTTAATGTTGAAAAGGAGATCTTGACTAACAAGCTCAAAGAATCTGAACCTAAGGTAATAATAAATAATAGTAATCTACAATATAAAATATTATTATTTTAAAATAATTAGTTTTCTCCCTTTTCTAGTTAAACAAATGCCTATGGAACAATTTCTAATCACAGTGTTTAGCTTAATAAGGTAGAATATATATATATATTTAAAGAAAGATATCAATATTTGAATAGAAAAATAATGAATTTATCATTTATTAATGAAATAGGATGAAGTTAGTAGATTATATATTTTATGCAAAGAAAAGGATTAAATTATTTAAGGGTTGATGGATGATCTCGCTACAAAGCCTTCAAGAGAAGCAGCTGAAGCTGAGAAAGTTCATTTGATCACTTAAATTACTAATTATAAGAATACTATCATTGAATTTGAGAATAAAATTGCACTCTTATCTACAGAAAATGAAAGACTGAATAGAAAAATCTAAGATAGAGATTATGAAATCTAAAAAAAGAATAGTGAAAACGCATTTACAGAAGAAAAACTTAAAATCGAAATGGAGGAACTGATTCAGAATTATGAAGAAAGATTAAATAAGGTAAATTGAATTGAGATATTCAAAATAATGTTGAAGTTTGTTTGATTAAAAAATAAATAGCTTATTATGGAAAACGAAAAGATTATAATGATTAATGAAAACTTAAGAGCTAAACTTGAATAAACTCAGTAGAGCTTTGAAATTAGAGAACATTAGATTGAAGAATAAACTGAAAAGATAAGAAATTATTGGAAGGAACACTTTTAAAAAGAATTATAGGAACATAAGAAAACAGTAGAAATGGAAAAGGGGGTTTATGAAAATTAATTGAAGCACTCAAAGACAATGAATGTAGATATGGAGAGCAAAATGAAATAATATCTGATTGAAATCTAAGAATTGAATACAGCAATTATTGAAAAAGATTCTTTACTTCAAGAGTTCTAAATTCAATTAGGTGTATTTGATAAGAAATAGTAGGAGTTAACTGAGTTGAGTAGATTATATGCAGATGCTAATAAAAGAATTAAAGACATTGAAAATAAGCTTAATATTGTCCTTTCTGAAAACTCGAAATTGGCAGATGTATTTTATATTTTAAATAAATAATAATTAGCTAATAAATTAATATTAATTAAAAATACAGGTGGCTGATAGCAATAGATTAGAATTAGAATAGTGGAAATAGAGGTACTTTGAATCTGAAGAGAGAGCTTAAAAGCTTATATAAGATAATCAAAAGTAAATCTTAGATATAAAAATTAGCTATGAAGAATAAAAAGAAAATATAATAAAAACTGAAAAAGCTAACTTAGAAGCTCACAGCTAAATTAATGAAGAGGTATGTTTGTGAATTAATAGACAAATTCATTATTTATTTTAATGTTATGTTATTTTAAATAGGAAAAAGTAAATCTTTTGATGAAAATAGTTCTTGTTTAAGCTGAAAATGAAAAGAGTCATAATTAAATCATATAGCTTCAAAGAAAAATAGATGATTTGCAATTTGAGATGAAATAAGTAATCAATAATTCAAAAGTATTTTAAAAAATATTTCTATTTTATTATTAAATAGTAAACATAAAAATTGGAATTCCTAAATTCAGATTAATCGTTACTTATGGAGAGAAATGAAGATCTTGAAAAGAAAATTGAATCTTTAATTCAAAATATTGATGAATTGAATTAAGGCTTGAAAATCAGAATTGAAGAAGTTGAAATATGGAGATAGAAAGTAAGTAAATTAAAGTTATTTCTCAAATTTGTTAACTTTTAACTAAAAAAATAAATAGTTTATTGAGCTACAAAATGAATGTGAAGATAAGATCAATTAGTTATAATATAACCATGAATAGCACTCTACTGTTTAGATATAGAAATTTTAAAAAGAAGTTGAAATGTAAAAATAAGATTATGAAGAATAAGTCAAAAAGAGTAAGAAACAAGCTTCTATTGATAACGAAGATAAATAGAGATAAATCTCTCAATTAGAGAAAAAGTTGGAAACAATTAAGTAGGAAAATGATTCCTAATCTAATTTATTAATTGAAAAAATAAGAGTAAATTATTATTATTTCTTGGTCAAAGAAAAATTATTTTAATACAATTTATTATTTAGCAAAATGAAGATCTTTAACTTGAATTACATCAAGTTAAAATAGAAAGAGAAAGAGTTCATACTATTAAATTGGAAAAAGAAAGCGAATACGAAAGTCTTAAATTAAAGTATGATAGACTTGAACAATCTCACAGCAAATAGTTTGAAGAATTCATTTAGAAGCTTAGAGGGAAAGACGATGAACTTGATGAATTGAGAAGAGATAGATCCAATAAGAATATTGAAATAGAATCTTTAAAAGCTAAAATGCAATTAATTGATGAAGAAATGGAAAAGAGAAAGGCCGTGTATAATGACCTCTAATTAAAATTTAATTAAATTATTGATGAAAATGAAAGACTTTTGGCTAAAGGTAAATCAAAATTAAAATGGTTATAAAAATAATATTAATTTTAATTCTTTAATTAATAGCTAATGAAGTTGAATTATTGAAGAAAGATATTGAAAGATTAAAAGTGTAACATATTGAAGACGTAGAAACAATAAAGTATCAGAATAGAGAAGATAACGATAAAGAAAAGAGAGAAATGTAGATAGATTATCGTTAAAAAATAGAGAAAGAATTAACTGATTAGAGATAGCATTATGATGGTTTAATGCACAAGTTAGAAAGTAACATTACCATTTTAGAAAATAAATTAAAGATTACAAGTGGTGATTATGAAGCATCTGAAGCAAAGAGATTAATTTAAATAGAGCAATTCAATTAAAAAATTAATGAAATGGAAGCAGTTCATAAAGTAAGCATATTTCTTTAATTTTTAAGATTTAATGCTAAATGATAATTAAAATAAAATAAGGTAAATCTAGAAGATTAAAGACACTTAATGGAAAGAGAATTCGAAATATAATTTAATAACCACTCTATTTAACTTAAAACAATCATAGCAGATGTAATTTAGTTTTAATTATTTTAACATATTTCTTATTTTTCTGTAAAACAGCATGAAAGAGAAATAACATCTCTTAAGGGTCAGATTGAAAATTTAATTGCTGATTTAAATGTAGAAAGGTAAATAAATATAAATTCAAATTAATAATTTTTTTAAAATGAATTATTCTAAATTGTTAATTAGATCAAAGTATCATAGAGCAATGATAGATTTAGATAAGGCTTGTAGAGATATAGAAATATGGAGAGGAAAGGCTGGATAAATAGACCCCAATCATCCTTATTTGATGGAATTGTAGAGCTAATTAGAAATAAAGAGAAGAGAGTGTTTAGATTTACAAGGCAGATTGCATGAAATTGATAGAAGACGTAATGACTTAGAAAGATAAATGACAAGAACTAGAGCAAGAGCTCCTTCTGTTGATGGTTTTGGAAAACCTCCTATTATAGCTCTTGAGAGATCTACTGTTAATTTAGGAATTCTTGAAGAAAATGATAAGCTTAATAGAATGGTTCTTAACAGGTGTAGAGAAATCGTTCATAATAAATATTGAATCTTTACATTAAGGAGATGAATTAATAACAAAAGATGAATGTAATACTAATAAAATAAAAGTTTTTCAAATGATAAATATGCAAAAAATAAATAAATAAATAATAGAATAAATAAAATAGTAAAATGTAATTAATTAATTAGAAATAAATATAAATATAAATGCAATATAAAATAATTTTATTGTATAAGCTTTCATGATATATAAATGTAAATAAGTATAAATTATGATAGATTTTCTAACTAAATAACTTTCTTTTAATATTCATTATTTACTCTAACTATATATCTATTCATCCATACTATATATATATACTTATATTTATTACTCAATCTTTTTCAAATTATAATTATTACATATTTTTTAAACCAAATAGAGAAACTCATTCTATAGAATGAATACATAAATAAATAAATATAATTAAGAATTTAGGAGAATTGTTTTAGATGTTTTGTAGTATTTTTAATAAATATTAAAAGGACGGATTGACTAATGTAAATTTATTGTATCTATTTAATGTAATAAGAAATCAAGCATTCTTTTCATTCGATGAATTGAATTTTTGAATCCATTCATGATTCAGTAATTAGCTTGCAGTTGGTCTTTTTCTTGGATCAACAATAAATATCTTTTTAAGGAAATCCTTCAATTCTTCAGAGAAGTTTTTAGGCCATATTAGCTTAACCTAAAAGTTAAATTAAAAAATTATTTAAAAAATGAATGTAAGTAAAAAAATCTTTACATTTTAAATAGCTTAATAAGTTTATTGCTCATTATATTAAGTAAATGGTGCAAATCCTGAGCAGAGCTCAAAGGCAATAACTCCTAAAGCCCAAATATCAATCTCTTTATCATAAATTTAATTCTAAATCATTTCTGGTGAGACATAATCTAATGTTCCACAAAAAGATCTTCTTCTTTAATATACAGGATTATCACTAAAAGTTGCACATCCAAAATCGCATAGTTTGACTTTGCCCTATATTTAATTAATTTAGTAATCAAAATAAATATAGAAGAGTAATAAATTAATTAATTAAAATTAATGAAAAAAAGATATAAAATAAATAAAATACATTAGAGATAAGGACATTTTCAAGTTTAAGGTCTCTATGAATAACTCTATTTGAATGAAGGTAGTTAATAGCTTCTAGCAACTATTTAATTAGATTACAAGATAACTATTCTGTAAGCCTTCTCATTGGGAGACTCTCTATGAGATTAGCACAAGTTCCATCAGAAGCATACTCAAGTAGTAGATAGTAATTTTTATCGTCGTCGAAGTAACCTAAACATTCCAAAACATTTACATGATTACTGTATTGAGAGTGGATATTTAACTCTCTTTGTAACTACTATTCCATTTCTTTCTCCTATATCATTTATTTATCAATCAATTTTAATGCATATATTCCCTTCGTTTTCTTATCACTAATTTTTATTTTAAATAATATTAATTATATTTCAAAAATAATTCTAAACCTAAATAAATAAATATTAATCTTTAATGCTATTTTACCTAACCATATAAACTTGACCAAAGACTCCTTATCCTAATTACTTAATTAACTCGAAATCTTTAACTTGATATCTCCTTTTATTTTGATAATATTAAAAGCTATCACTTGATTCAGTTTTTTATTAGTTTTGGAGAGAAGGAGTTTACTATGTGTGAAAATTAATGAGACTCATTTGTTAAGAAGTTTCTGTTTTGAGATGCTTTAGAGATTCCATTTAAGATTAGATATTCTACTCAAAATTTTCAGTGTTGAGCTTCTCATGTTAAGATGATTTATTTTATCCTTCTAAATCTTACCCTTTTGAGTATTAAATTTCATTATTTATTTAAGAACTTAGTCCATTTTTTTAATTCTATAATGGTATAGGAGAAGCTTGTTAATAATTAAATGAACTAATATGAGGAGTGGGAGGAGATGATATTCCTTGAATTTCTATAGATGCTCTCTTTTAAATCGGTGAGTGGCTATTTTGTGAAGCCATTATTGGAGAATACATGATTTATTCTTAACTATTTATATTATAGTAATTATTGATTTGATTTTAAGGATTAACAGTAGTAGTATTATTGTTTAGAAGTCTTGCCGATGCAGTCAGATTGCTTATATTTTGTAAAGATTTACTACTTTGATGGTGAAATATTTATTGTGAGCTGCTTTATTTTTAACTAGAAGGAAGAGGTTACTACAAGCCATAATTACTTAGTATCTTTGAATTATTATTAAAGTTGTTGAAGGTATGATTATTAATATTTGTTATAGTTGTGTTATTGATGTTATTAAATGTATTATTATTTTAGTTATTGAAGATGTTACTACTGTTATTAATATTACTGATGCTCTTTGAGTTATTGTTAAACTAATGATTGCTACTATTACTGGCATTAGCTAAGTTCTATTTATTACTATTAACACTTATTATAGGAGTGATATTCCCTAAATTCAAATTACTGGTATTACTATTAATGTTATTTGGAGGTATAATGCTATTGTTATTTAAATTACTTTAATCATTATTATTATTATTATTATTATTAACATTTTAAATACCACTGATTTAACTATTTAATAATGTTTTTATAGAAATATTTCCACTCTCAGGTGCATTATTATGATTTATTTGGAAGCTATTAGCCTATTGAATATTTTCATTAAAGGCTCCTAATAAATTTATTTGTTATTTATTGCTAGGAGAGATCACATTTTGTAAAAGAGAGGGATGAGAATTTCTACTAGAAACAGTGCTTTTAAAATTCGTTTTAAACATGGGTTAATCTGCTGTAATTTTAATCTAAGATATTTGATTATTTATATTACTCTGAGACTAAATGTGATTTATAGTTTGATTATTATGAAATATCTTAGTATTATTATTCATTTAACCTTAAGTTGTATTATTATTATTATTATTATTTCTAAAATCATGTATTGAATATGTTTTCTAGTGCATACCATAAGAATCAAAGACTTCTTCTTTTTGACGGTTAATAATTTAATAGCTACCTGGCTACTGTTAGAATTATTACTACTATTGCTATGGCGAAGCAATAAATTATATTTAATTGTTCTATTAGTTAATATTATTTATTGGTGAAGCAGAATAACTATTAGAACTTTAGTGCAATGAGTTTAGTTTTTGATTAATATTAATATTTTAAATTTAATTAAAATTGATGTTCTGCAACGAGGGTATATTCGAAACTGTTAAAGGTGTGCTTAATGCTTTTTTACTATTAGATTGATCTTCTTGTTGAATATTATTTTCTGGAATTTTGAAGAAATTCGCATTAGGTTTATTTAATTTCTCAGGATATTCATTCTAGATGTTTTCTTCTTCAATCATACTGATGGGAAAATGGGACAGAGGTTTCTTTTAAACATTCTACTTTTTCTCTATTAAATTGTAATTTAAATTAAAACCAGCCTCTTATTAATTTAGATGATTTGGAGTTAATGACCGAGTTCTTTCTAAGCTTGTGCTATTGGTATTTGGAGCATTCTGAGAGCCTAGCTTGAATCCAATTTGTTATAAATTACAAATGCTTTTAGATTAAATTTAGTTATTTCTGTGAGATTAAGAAAGCTAGCTAAAGTGAGTTTATTATTGTTATAGAAAATGATTTGTTTTTGTTGCTCTGGTAGATTAGGCTACATTAGTGATAATATTTTAGTTAGCAGGAGAGTTTAGATTATTAAAAGGGTTATTAGCAACAATATTGATAGTTTGTAAATTACTTTTATTATTTATATTATTTGTTGTATTATTTTAGTTTATATTAGCTGCAGTCGTGTGAGTTGATGGTGAGTGAGAGTATTTGTGAAGAGATTCTTTTCTGTTTAAGATGAAATTATTAGTTGATTGTGCTGTGCTTATCATTCTGGAGTTACTGTTTTTGCTGTTTTAAGTAGGAGATACAAGTTAATCAGAATCAATTTGATTATTATTAGGATGTAAGTAATTCAAGTTGATTCCACCGCAGCTTTAAAAGTTCTTTGAGTGATATCCAACTTTTGTTGAATTTATTTGCGTATTATTCTGCATGATAATTGGCTAAATTGTATTCTCTTTTGAACCTTTTATGCTGTTTGGCTATATCTTTATTTTATCAGGCGTTGCTTTTTAAGGATTCATATGGGAATTTTGCTAATATTCATCTTCTGCTAAAATTTTCATTGTCTTCTTAGGACTCCATTTTACACCTAGACCTTGATTTTATGAATTTGGTGTTCCGCTACGATTTCCCATTAAAACAAACTAAGTATGGGGTAGATTAGATGCATCTTAGAATAACTAGGAAGTAGACCTATCTAAAGTTGCATCATTCTTCTACTTAATTGATTAGGCTTATTGCTAGTTTAATTAGGATTAGATGGGGAGGAAGGATTATTATTGAAATTGTTTAAGAAGAAATTGAGAACTAGGAGGTTAGTTGAATTAATTGGCTAGTAGGATGGATGGAGTGTTAGAGGATAGGTTCATAGAAAATGGATAGCTATAAGTTGATTAGAATCTTGACTTTTGTGTATTATTTTTGGCAATCAGATAGTAGGAATAAATGAATGAATGAACTTGTTTGCGTATTATTTATGTCTTTAATTGCAATTATATAAATTTTGATTTTTATTCACTGACTTATTTTGAAAAAAAATAGTTGTTAAATTTTTTATTTCTTTTTATCCTTTATTAAATTTTAACAATGCAATTTTATCAGAATGAGTATTAGTAAATTTTATTTTTCATTTTTCAGCGATCTAATTATTTCGTTATTAAATCAAATAAAGATAAATTCACCACAGTTGTTATTATCTCTCTGCCAATTCTATAGTTTTAAGATTAATTAGATTTAATCTTAATAATTAAATGAGAATTATACTATTAGAAAAACACATCATCAGGAATAGCTTCAGTCAGTCAGTCAATCAATAATTAAGTCTATTCAGTCAATCATTTCTACAATAAATAAATTTAATTTGATTAGATTTATTAGATCTTTAAACATATTAAATAAAATTACTAATTTATTATATCATTGATTTGTATTTTTATTACTTATAACAATATATTTATTCTATTAATGATTAATTGATTAAGTGTAACTAAATAAAAGAAAACCAAATAAAGAGTTGTTAACAAAATACTTTGAGAAATCATATTTAAATACATTTTTAATTTTGTTTTATTTAGTAGCAAAACTAATGATTATAATAGCATCATTATTATTAAAATATTTAATTTTCAAATGATAAGAATTGTGTAAGATATTTACATTATCATTTTTATTCATTTCATAATTAATTTAGGTAATTATTAAATATTTTGATTTTAAAAGAGTGTTTGTATTTATTAAAATAGATGGATGGATGCATGCATGCAAGTACCTATGTATTTAAGAAAAATAATTGTTGTTCGTTAGGTGGGTAGATATCAAATAATTTTACAAAATGTAATGATTGAGGGATATTATGTTAATTAATTAAATACTGATAACGATATTTAATAATAGAGTGTTCAGGCAAAAGAAAGAGAGCATATATATCAAACAGATGTATTAATGAAGCAGTCGGCATATAATAATAAGGGATTATAATGATATTGTTAAGTAAATAAAATGAGTCTTTGCTAAAACGAAAATAGATTAAATAAACACTTGTATGATTTTTAGTAATAAATAGCTATGCAAAAGTATCTTCAGCTCAATCAAGATGAATGGGGCAAATTATTTAGGCCAAAAAGATATATTTAATCGCTGTGGAATTCCGCCAATCCAGGAAGAAGAGAGTTTGTCAAAGAAAGATTGATAGATATCTTAAAAAATCATCATTTTTAGATCCCAACTTAGATTTTAACTTATTATTCTATGAATAAATGAATGAAAGAACTCTCAATTAAAATAATCAAAAATAATAAGAATTAATGAATGAAGGAGGAGACAGCAAGGGGATTGATTGATTGAAGGGAGGAAGGGAATGAAAGAAGGAAGGAAAGAATGAAAGGATTTAAATAAAAAGAAAAAAAGAAAGAAAAGGAAGAAGGTGAAAGAAGAATCTGAATTAAAAAAAAGTAAAAAAGGTATCAAATAATCCAAATTAAAAATATAAAGAAACAAAAACTAAAAGATTAAATTCAATCATTTTAAAAAGTCAAAACTATTCTAAAATTATATAGAAGCCAAATTATCCTAAGATGTCTACAGTTGAAGAGAAAGTTGAACAGGTCGTCGTTACCGAAGAACCCTAGACCACCGAAGAAGGTTAAACTGCCACCTAAACTCAAGAAGGTGCTGAAGGTCAATAACAATAACAACAACAATAACCCAAGAAATCTAAGTACTTAAAATGCAATTATAAATTCTGCAAGCACTATGAAGATATCAACCAAATCGTCAAGTCTTTCAAGCATCTCTCATCCCTCCAAGTTCCCTTGGAAATTGAAGAAACTCCCAATGCCCTTTGCTATGTCATTCGTTCCAACAACGACGATGATGTCCACAAGGTAAAGATCTGATTTACAGTCAAAATATTCTGATTATTCCAAATCATCCTCTCAAAAAAATTCGTCAAATCCGATATGTTTTACCTTTAAAAATTAGTTATTTTTAATAGGATTTAGTTTTAATAACAGAATAAAATGGTTTAATCAAATCTTTTGATTTTTCTTTTTCTATTTATTAAAATTTCTTTACTATTAATTATTTAGGCTATTAAATATGGTATCTGGACTTCAGTTCCCGGAAATAATGTCAAGCTTAACGCTGCTTGGGAAAAGGCTCAAGAATTGAATGTTGATGTCTACCTTTTCTTCTCCGTCGTTAAGAGCGGTCAATTTATTGGTGTTGCTAAGCTTAAATCTTCCTTCCAAGAAGAAACTTTCTCTTACTGGTGGTAACCTCACAAAGTAAATAAAAGCTTCTTATTTTGGTGTCTTATATAATAGAAATAATTAGGGATATTAAATAAATCAATAATTTAAGAATAAAAACAAATTATATGGGATAAGCTATTCAATTTCAATGTATTTATTATAATTTTTATAAATAGTTCAAAGGTCACTTCAAGATTGAATGGGTTTTCGTTAAGGATGTTAAGCAAAAAGCTTTTGAAGGTTTGAAGAACTGGTAAACAATCTATATAAATAAAATAAACATACATGCAAATATACATGCGGGCTATCAAAACCAATTAGAAGTTATAACTAAGTATGAAAAGTATTAGTTGCAAATATTATGTGAGAATACAATTTGATTGAAATCTATTAAAAATAGATAAATAATTAGATAGATAGATAGATCAATAGATATGAATATTATTATGGGAGTGCAACAAACTATCTATCAATCTTATTATTCTCAATACAAATTTTAAATGAATTATTACTAGAAATGAAAAGATATCCATACATACATTCATACATAATATCTAAAAAAAAGCGAGATAAAAGTTAGTTTAAAAAATTAGGAAATAGATACTATCTTAAAATAATAGGATTAATTAAAAGTAATCATAATAAAAGATCTTTCATTAAATTAAAAAGTTATTTTAAAAGTTATAGCGCAATTTTATTGGTTTTGGATGGGGTATGTATTTCTTAGAAAATATCTAACCATTTTCATTTTTAAAATAGCCAAAACGATGATATTTCCAGAAGCAAGGACTGCACTGAATTAAATTTCGAAACTACTGGTAAAAAGATGTTACAAATCTACAGAGACACTAACTCTTCCACCTCAATTTTCTAAGATTTCGTTTATCTTGATCAAAAGGAACAAGTTATTAGAAGTACTTACTCCTACTTCGGTCGTCAAAACAACAAGGGCAATAACTTCCAAAGATACAATGCTCAAAATATGGCTTAATACTAAAACTTATTCATGAACCCCTAAATGATGACCCAAAATGGCTTGTATCCCCAATATACTCAAGAATAAATTAACTAAATCTCCTAAATGTGCTTCACCAATATATATCCTCCTAACAGCTACCCTCAATACAACACTCCTTTCATGATGGGTAACAATATGGGTGGTCACAGTGGTAAGAACTAACACCACAACAATAACAAAAGAAACTTCAATAATAATAAGAAGACCTACCAAAATAAGGACAAATAACAACACCAACACTAGCACTAAAACTAACCCCAACAATAGACTGAAGAACAAAAGTAGTGAGTTTGATTGTATTTGAAGATGATAATAATTATCATTTAAAATACATACAAACCCCACTCTTATATATAAAAACATTTATATCTATCATTACACCTATCTCTTATACAACAACAACAAGCATTTGAATAGAAAATAGAGGACAACAAATAGTTATGAAGAAATTAGCGAAAGTCATCTTTAGAAAAGTAATTAGCGATCAATTAGCTAGCTAGCCAGCAAATATAGCTCATTATTTCAATATTAGAAAATAAAGCAAGCTTCTTTTTTAGTATCAATCAATGAGTTAAAGGATATGAGAAATAAAACAAATATCATGGAATAACAAATAATGTCATCTTTTATAGTGAAAAAATGAACATATATGCTTAGTTACTTACTTATTTACTTCTTTGTGAAGGAAATCTATCTATGTATCTAAGTATCATCAATTAATCAATCAATAACAAAAAACATACAAGACTTGATTTTAATAGAATAAACATTATAAATTAATTAAAAAGATTCTTCTAGTTAATACAAGTAAATGAGTTTCTTATTTTAAACTCAGAAAAGCTACAAAAAAATTATAAAAATTTTGAAATCTTAAAAATTCTGCAATAATTCCTTTATTAATTTCTTTTGAGAGTTTCTTAAGTTTAAATAATCCCTTTAGCTAAATCTCTTGATGACTCACTCACTATTATCTAAATAAAACTAAATAACTTAATAAATAAACGAAAACGTGGCAGGCAGCAGGCTATCTATAGACTAAAAATTGATTCTCTATTCACTCACAATCAGCTAGCAAGCAAGCAAGTATAATAAATAATAATTACCTTAATTATTAACTATATCTCTAATTATATTCATTTCATATAAAGTGTTTTTTATATCTTTATGTTTTGAGTTGTGGTTCCCTCTTATAAGCTTTCAAGAGTATCAGTTCAAAGAAAAATTAGGCCATTATTTGATGTAAAAAGACAGCCCATTTGATTATTTTTTCTTTTTTTCGCAATTGCCTAAATTCCTTTTTCTTTGTTACTATACTCTACCCTTCTCAGATTATTTAACTTTCCTAATATTTTCTTCTATGTTCTTTCTATTTCATTTTGAATTCCAAACAATATAATATAAATAAACTTATCATGTAAATATTTTACAACAATAAATAACCTTAGAAAAATCAAAAGAAAATTATTTAATTTTTTGCATCTCCAACTTCTAACTGTAATAACAATAATAAATTATAATTTTTATTTATTGTAAATATTCTATCAAGGTTGTTTCTTTCTTTAAATGTATTTAGATTTCCCAAAATAATTGAATTTATTAAAATGTAAAGATGAAAGATTAAAAATATACATATTTAGCATATTTTCTACTAATCTTTCTATTTCTTTGTTTCTATTAATACTTTCAATAATTAAAAGTTATTTTATTATCTTCAACAGAACTTAGCATTTTATGCAGTTTCTTCTTTAAAAAACCATATTTTTAATTATTATTTTTGTTTCCTAATAGAAAATGATTGCTTTTAAAGGATAAGAAATTTTATTTTGAAAATAATTGTTTTTTTATGAAAGAATAAAAAAGAAAGGATTTATTGAGGAAGAAAAAATCTTTACTCTCTAATTTTTGGAAAAACATATCAGCAGTAAAGGCTTGTTTAAAATTTATCTTTTTATTTTATCATGGGAAGAATATTTTATAATATTCAATTCTTACATTTCAAGATTAAAATATAATAAATAAGTAAATATATTATTTTTGAAGATATTCTTTTAACTTGAAAAAACTGCTTAAAAATATTCTTAAATTGTTATTTAATAATTGAATTTTAAGTAAATTAATTCTAAATAAATGAAGATGAAGAATGAATTAATTTATAAATAATTAATGAATGCATAAATAAATAGGTAGATTGCTCTTAATTACTTTAATTCCTTCTTTTTACAAAGTGGAAATAAAATATCTACATCACACAAAATATCATCTAATAATAGCGCTAAAGATAAGTTATTGATCAATATTTTTTAATATGACTTTTTTAACAAAAAAATTACCTTAATCTTCTTTTGAAATATTATTTTTGAATAATTTTCTTTTCAAAAAGTTCTGTTTTTATTTGTTTTTTCATAGTATTTATAATTTAATTAAATAGAATTCCTTGCATTTACTTACATTAGTTTGCATTATAATATGCTGATTAAATGAATTATGTAAAAATTGAATCGATTAGAATTTCAAAAAACAATGTTTCGATAAAAAGAAAACTTACTAATTGAGGCGATTGAATATTAAGCAATAGATTCGTTAATAATTATTAACTACACTTAATTTATTAAAGACTTTACATTAAACAGATAAAATCCAAATTAATTGTTAAATAATCTGCAGAAAGACAATGAAGAGTATTGAGTAAAATGGTTATTCTACCCTCTAATATAGCCAAAAATTTATGAGTAATGCTACTACTAAATCTTAGAAGGATTTGAGAGAATAAGAGAATAAACCAATTTCTAAAGAGTTAGAATTATACAAGGCATAAGTAGGAATGACTAAGACCATTGAATAGATCGATTAGATCAATAATATAAATTCATTAAAGAATCAAAGAATTTAATGGCAGTTGAATGATTTTGAGCTTGGAAAACCTTTAGGAAGGGGTAAATTTGGCTAAGTATATGTAGCAAGGTAATATTTACTTAAAGTATATAAAATAGCGAAATTAAAATTAAAATATTATAAAAAGGGAAAAGAGAAGCAACTTTGTTGTAGCTTTAAAATGTATTAGTAAGGAATAATTAAGAAGAAGTAAGATAGAGCATTAAATCAGAAGAGAAATTGAAATTTAGTCTCATTTAAATCACAAAAATGTTCTGAGAATGTATGGATTCTTTTGGGATGAATAAAAAATTTATCTAATTCTTGAATATGCACCTTAAGGGGAACTTTATTAAGATCTTTAAAAACAGGTAGCATAAAATATTAATTCAGTCATCATTAATTTTTGCGCAATCATTTAATTTATAATTAAGTACTATTTATCTTTTAAATGAACGAATAAATAGGTAAATAAGAGATATGCAGAACCAAAAGCTGCCAATTATATTAAATAAATGACTGATGCTCTCGTTTATTTGCACAGCAGAGATGTAATTCACAGAGATATCAAACCAGAAAATCTGCTAAACTCATTCGTAAATATTACTATTTTAATTAATTAATTAATAAGGCCAACGATCGAATAAACATATCAATCAATCAATCAATAAATCAATTCAAATAGTCTGTCAGTCTGTCTGTCTGTCTGTCATATTAACAAACTATTAATATTATTTTTCAAATATAAATTATCATTATAAAATTATTAATTTATCCAAATAAAAGGGGACTATAAAAATAGCTGATTTTGGGTGGTCTATTCACTCCCCTTCAAATAAAAGATAAACAATATGTGGAACATTAGACTATTTATCTCCCGAAATGGTTGAAGGCAATACACATAACTATACGGTTGATATCTGGAGTTTAGGTGTCTTATGCTATGAATTTTGTACAGGTAAAAAATTAATTTTTTTTAATAAAAAATCTAAAGATATTAAATAACTAACTATATGAATAATTAGGTTAGCCCCCATTCGAAACAAAAAGTTATGATTAAACATATGATAGAATAAAAAAAGTATAATTTTCGTTTCCAGATTATCTCTCTCCTGAAGTTAGAGATCTTCTATCAAGAATATTAGTTTATGAAAAAAGTAAAAGATTGGATCTCCAAAGCATCTTAGATCACCCCTGGATTTTAAAACACAATCCGATTAATAATAATAACAATACTCCTGCCCCATTGTAATAATAAAAATAAAACTATTTCTGAGTAAATTTTTAAAGCAAACAACAACAACAATAAATTGAAATAATAAGAATAAATATTAAATATTTAAATAAACAACAAAAAAATAATAACAATTAAAGATGTTAATATCCAATCAAATCAAATCCAATCCAACCAATCTAATTCTAAATTTCTAATCTATATAACACATTTTTATATTTATTCAATCTTTGTATATATTCTTTAGTAACTACTTACTACTTATATCCTCTTCAAATTTTCTACTTCATCCTCATTCACTCGCTGACAGACTCACTCAATTTATTTTGGCTTCTGCTATATCCAAATATTTTTAAAATTCTTAAAAGAAAAGTTTTCAGTTTATTAAATATGGTTAAACTAACTTTTAAAAAATTAATATTCTTTTAATTTTAAAATAAATTTCTCACAAGATCAGTATCCATCCTACTTTACTTGATTTTATTAATAGAAATTATTACTTACTTTATCTTTTATAGTTAAAAATTATTTAAGAAATTATTTTGTTAAATAAAATGGTTTAATTTTCATTAATTTCCTAATCTGTAATCTTCTATTTTATGAATTAAACCAACTAAGTTGACAAACAAATAAACAAACAAAAAAATAATCAAATAAAAAAGCAAACAAACAAAGAAAACATTGATAATTTTGTTGCTTAAATTAATTTATTTTTATTTAGCCTTTATTTAATTATTTTCTTAACCATTAATTTTATTTTTTGAGTAAACAAATACAAATAAAAAAAATAAAGTGCTTTAAAATATGATAGTCAATTATAATCAAGATGTAAATTTTTGTTTTCAGGAAAAAGAATTAGTGAAATTTACTATTTTCTAATTAAAAGAATATTGAAGACAACAATTAACTAATAGATTAACCAATTTTAATTTTAAAGTATCTCATATACTTAATTAAATCACTTAATAAATTAAAAATTAAATCTTGTCTTTTTACTAAAAGTGGAAGCTAATTGGGAGTATAGGGTGCTTATAAATTAGGATCTTAGTTAGGAAATTGCTAATTACTTACAACATTATCTCTATAATTATCGTAAAATATTTCTTTTTTTATTCTATTCTTCATTTCATTCACTATTTTACTTTCCTCTTTAAATATAAAGGAATAATGAAATTGGAACATAGGGAATAGGTGGCTTAGTATCTGGATTAGGAAAGTGCACACAACTAACTACACTGACTCTTAATTTATAGTAAAATCTTTACTCATTTTATTTAATATTATTCTCATTTCAAATTAATCTATTGTTATTTTTTCTAAACTCTTTAAATATAAAAGGGGAAATAATCTTTAAAATGAGGGTGCTCGTGATTTAGGACATGGATTACAAAATTGTAAGTATCTGACTAATTTAGCTCTCATTTTAGAGTAGAAAGAATTTTATTTGAATTTCATTATTTACACTCTTATATTAAAATTTATTGTATACTTCATATTATTTTAAAAGTGAAAACTACATTAAAGATGAGGGGGCTTCTGGTTTAGCTGCTGGATTAGGAAATTGCTTATAACTTGCTACAATTTATAT
This sequence comes from Tetrahymena borealis, assembly GCA_000260095.1. Classification (NCBI taxonomy): domain Eukaryota; phylum Ciliophora; class Oligohymenophorea; order Hymenostomatida; family Tetrahymenidae; genus Tetrahymena; species Tetrahymena borealis. The sequence continues at coordinate 36,288 of JH651317.1, forward strand.
AGAATTATAGTAACATCTTAAGATCTTCATTCAATTTTCATACAACTTTTTTCTAACTCACTGACAGATTTGATATTCTTTATTAAAATTTATAAAAAATAAAAGATAAAATAATATTTCATGTTAGGGTTGCCGTGGTTTAGGTTCTGGGCTTGGAAATTGCTAATAACTTAATTAATTAACTATTAATTTGATGTAAATTTAATTTTATTTGACATCATCCACTACTTTACATTTAAATTATCAATTAAACTCTTAATTTATAAAAGTGATAATTTAATAAAGAATGAAGGTGCTTAAGATTTAGGATATGGATTAGGAAATTGCTCTTCTCTAAAGGAATTAACTCTCTATTTATAGTATTTATTATGAATCATTTTTATTTATTTTACTTCTCAAATATTTCTTTCCTTCTTACTATTGCTAAAGGATGAATTAGATAAAAGATGAGGGTGCAATTAGTTTAGTTTCTGGGCTAGCAAATTGCTCATAGCTTGCTATATTAACTCTAAATTTATAGTAAATTCTATATTATTTTTAATTTTCTTCATTTTTATATTTTTTATGAATAAAAAGGGAGAATGATATAGGAGAAGAGGGTGCATTAGGTATAGGTTCTGTGGTGGGAAGCTACTTATAGCTTACAACATTTACTCTTCATTTATTGTAACTCTTTGTTAATTTTTTAATTCTTATCACTTTTAATTTTACATTATTTTTTTTAATTATTATAGCAACTTGTTTGTTGGAGAAACAGGAGCCTGTGGTTTAGGGTTAGGTTTAAAAAGTTGCCCAAAACTTAACTCATTGAATCTCGAAATAGTGTAAAATTTATATACCTTATTCCCTCCCTCATTCATAAGCAGATTCTAATTTAATTTTACTTGAATTGAGCAATCATAATGTGGCAAAAAAAATTTTATTATTCAAAATCCACTCCTTAAATTAGAGGGAGTACAGTCATATTTTTCTATCTTCAAACTTTGATTTAGATTGTTTTCCTTCTATCTGGCTCCTTTTTGTTATTTAAAGCTAGAAATTTGATATTTAAATATATAAAAATAGGAGGGAAGATGAATCAATTCTTCCTTAAATACTTATGAAGATTAAAAGATTAGTGACTTATGAAAGTATAAATATAAAAACATATTTGAATAGAATTTAAAATAAGTTTTAATTTATTTTAAATTAATTAGTCATTAGCTGAATTCACCAAAAAGCTTATTTTAAAGAATTTTTAACCTACCAACAAGGCTTTAATCAATTTTAGGAATTATTTATTGCTTAAATAAGGATATTTCAAGGACAAATATATTTTAAATTTTGTAATATTCGAACAGTTAGATATTAAATAATTAATTAAGAATAATTTCAGCATATATAATTGATTATATTCTATATATTTTTATAAGCATCAACCAACCAACTAATCAATAGAATGTATGTTTAATAAAAGATAATTTAAATTGTTTTCTATAAAGGATTTAAATAAAAAAAATGTTATAATTGGTATATATGCCATTTATGTTGTATATTTATCTATAATAAATTCTTTCATAAATACATATAAAGTCAAGCCTATTAACTTTGACACTTACTCTAAAGGCTTAACGAAGATTCAACTGTACCATATTTATATTTTGGATCTTAATTTTCTGTATCTTATAGAGTTTATAATATATGTATTTAGGTAGGATGAAGCACTTTCAATGTTGAGTAAAATATAACCAGTTATAGGGCTCCAAATAATGAGAAGTTAAAAAAATAGCTTATTTGGTTATTCATAAATTTTTTGTCAAATACTATTATTTTTTTAATCAAAACCTTTTTGATTCTATTTAATGTCTATTGATAATTAAGAGAGTGAGACTGATACATTTAATTAATTTCTTTATTTTTTGTAAATTTGAGAGATAAGTTATAATTGGTTAGATTTTCATTTGATAATAAAGATATTTAGCAAGGTAGTAAATCAGAATTCTATAAAAGAAAGGAGTATTAAATGTACAAAGGAAAGGATAATGCAAAGTATTCATCTTAAATGAGAAATAGTTATAAAGAAGATGATTATGAGAACAATGATTATCCAGATGAAATGAAAAATAAATATAATAGATAGAATAATGATTCAAGAGTATAATATGTTCCAGTTCCTGTTCCAATGATGAACTATCCACCTCCTTATTATGGCTATCCTCCTTACTAGCAATATATGCCTCCCCCAAGAAACCAATAAAATGATTAGAATGATGATTAATAGTAAAGAGAAACAATGCCTTACTCAAATTAATAGTTTTAATATCCTGGATTTCCTCCTTTTGGCAATCCATACCCATTTCCTTAATAGCAATTCAATTATTCAGGACAATATTTTTATAAGTAGAATGATAAGAAAGATAATAATAAGAATTAAGATAAATAATAGGATGGCAATTCTGCTTTTAACTCATCTCATTATGGTAAATTTAAGCAAATCTAGGGAAAATAAAGTCATCTCGCATCTTTAAAAAGTAAAACTCCTACATAAATTGTGAATGAATTTAAAGCATACACACTGCCAAAATTAAGACTTAAAAGGCTGATAAAATTGCAAGCAGCTATGAAAGGCTATCATGTTAGAAAGTATGCCATCCCTAGAAAGAAAGGCCTACTTTAAGTGATGAGAAATTATGTCGATAAATTAGTTAGAAATTATGTTGAAGTAAAGTACATTTTTATTTATAATAATAATTAATATTCTATATGTAAAAGAATCTCTCACATAATCATATAATTAATTCAATTTAATCTTATAAACTCAAACATGATGCATGCATAGATGATAATAATATTATGGAATTTATCAATAATTAGGATAAAATTGTACCAGACATTGTTTTAGAAGTACTAGCATATAATAAGTACAATGAAGATGTTCATCTCTACTCAACTGAGTATAGAACTTACCTAGAAATCATGGATAGAGTTGTTTAGAGAGTAGTCAGAGAGTAAGCTAACTAAGTTGTAAAAGAATCCACAGATAATATAGTTACAGTGTAATTTAACAATATTATCAAATTGCATTTCTTCTCTTTCATTTATTATTTAATCAAAAATTTAAAATATAATATTTACTTATGAAATGAGCATATTACTAACTAACCATTTTGAACATTTTATTAATAATTTTGAACATTTTAATATTTAAACAAATAATTTTTTTAATAAAATGGAATTCATTGACATTTACGATAAAGAAATTATAATAAAAATCTATTTAATAAGATTTAAGAAAACTAACTTTATTTAAATATAGAATATTGAGATAAAGAGATAATTAAAAACCAATAGAAGAGAAAGATCCTATGGTATTGATTGCAAGAGACATCATAGTGAACACAATAAAATAGGATTGTTTGGAAGTTGCTAAGGATAGTATAGAAGAAACTACCTACGAGTATATGGAAGATATTCATATTAGAAATTTGATTAGAGAGAAATATATAACAACAGCTGTAAAAGAGGTAGTTGTAGATGCTATTTAAGAAATTGCCATCGAGGAATTGGTTGATGATTTAGTATTAAGAAATACATAATAATTAGCTTTACCTTTAGCTTAACATATGTATGATTTAGTTTAACAAGAAATGGAAGGTGTTTAATTAGATAAGGCACTTGATAATTATATTTTGAGAGGTATGATTGATATCATGCTAGAGTAAGCTAATATTATTATAGATGACAATAATAAAGCCCTCATGGATATATAAGAAGTTTTGCAATAAAGTAACCCTGATAGTAGAATTGGTTTAGGTGGAGCTATTTAAGATTCTAATCTATTAGGATCTAAGTATAGAGATAGTAACCAAATAAGGTAAGATTAGAAATAAAAGCCTTCTTAAATGAAATAAATGTAATAGTAATAATAATAATAATAATAGTAACAACAACAATAAGATTCATAATAATCAGATAACTCTATATAATAATTTAATCAGCAAGATGATTATGATGATCAAAATAATTCCTGAAAATAAAGTAAGCAAGCAAGCTAGATAGATAGAAAGCAACTAAGCAAGCAAGCAACCAACCCATTTCTTTAATTTGTATATATTTTATATTTTCTAAATATTCAATTTAAATACGCTTTAATTAATTTTCACTTTAGCTTATTTAGATCATTAAAATAATTGTTAACTTTAAAAGCCTACATTTTCCATATAAATTGATATAAATAATGTCAAAGTATTATGAATTAGAGTTACTTCTTATATGATTAATATTATCAACTTTCAATTAGAGAAAGATCAATCAATCAATCAATCTATGTTCAGATGAAATCTCAATACCTTATTTATATTTTAGGGGTGAAGTTTTTTATAAAATTACAAAAATCTTTAAAATTAAAATAAGAACTTAATTAAAATCTTTATTATTAATCTTAAGGTTGTCAGCAATTAATTTTTATGTAGATTTACAAGAATATGAATAGGTTTAATTATTTTTATTCAACTTTACATTTATTAAAAATGTTTTAGTATATTTTTTTATGATATTTTTGAACTACTGACAATAAATTTTTACGCATCCTGTATTTATCTAAATTTATATCACAAAAATAATAAAATATAAATATTAAGACTAATAGATTTTAATAAAAGAGATAATAATAATCATAAAATAATTATATGATTTTAACTTTTTAATCCGAGTATTTATTTATTTAATCAACCTTAAAAAATTTCCTAAAAATAGAAAGATATTTTTCCTTTTTAAGAGTTTTTTTTTCACAAGAAAAATTAGAGTATCTATAAGAAATGATAAATATTTTGAAAAATAGGTTGAAGAAATAGAATTAATTAAATATAAGTAAAAATATAAATAAAAATATCACCAAGTATGTTGGAAACATTAACAAAGTGGATTTATTTGAGTAACAATCATTTTTGTTTATAAAAATTAACAAAATGAAATAAAGTTTAAAAATGAAGTAAATAATATATGTAGGTAGGTAGGAAGGAAGGTTAAAATATTAAATTGGAACCTTTAAAATTAATAAATCAAACTTTCTTCATTTTAATCAAATATAAAATATATTTTATTATTTTAAAACATAGATCAAATTAGAATTATTAAATCCTATTCATAAAGGTTTTGTAAGTTCCTTTTAAATATATTAATTAATAGCTTGTCTATTTATTTCATAAAAGTCATATACCATATTTTCTCACAGTGATGGACAGTGAACAATGTTCACCATCTTTTTGAAAAATTTTTAGTTTAAGGACAAAATTTTATCAAAAATTTTTACCTGAATATGTCCTTAACATATGAGAGACTAAAGTATCTCTCCTTATTTTGCTTGCTTGTTTTTTGATTCAATGAATTTAGTAACTATTTAATATTATTCCTTAAAAATTAAATAGATTATAATTTTACAAAATAAAATAGATAGAAATTGATAAAATTTATTTTAAGGAAAGAAGTATAATCAATCAATAATCTATCAAAAAAAAACATGTAAGGAAGTATGTATCTATTTTATGTAAGTATGTACGTATATTCTGTAGGGAAACTATTTTATTAAATACCTATTAATCATTTTGTTAATTTCTATCAGGAGTAAAAAATTAAGTAAATTATCTAAGTATGAATGAAAATATGTGGTTTTTATGAATAAAAAAAGTTTAGTATTCATTCATTCAAGTATTAATTATGTGATTGATTTTACTTTTTTAATTGAAATATGATTTATTCTTTTTAATTTTTTCTCAATAATGCATTTTGCAGGATCTAGGCTATTCTATCTATTAATTACCATAGATTTCAAATTTTATTAATTTCCCAAATAGAGAAAGGATTGGGAGAGTGATTCAGTGGATGAAAAATATTAAAAAATACTTTTTTACGTTCATTCATACTTAAATTAATAATGAAATTGAATTTTCCTTATTAATTAAAATTTATTTTGATTTCTATCAATTATCTCTAATGTTTATCTATTTTCTCAGCAACATTATCATAAGATATTAATAAAATGGAATTTATTACTAGCAAAGATGGCCAAATTATCTTCAAATCGAGATTCATTCTCCTACTATTTAAAATCTATGTTCAAACTTTTTACCCTTTTTCTGTAGGATTACTAATGCAAATAGTAAGAAAAACTCAGATTAACTATAAATTTTGATAAAAATATTTTATTTCATATGTTATAAATTCTTCTAAGTTCTAATTGAATTTGCATAAACATTAAAGTAATAAAATTACAAAAAGAATCAAAGAAAATTTAAAATAATGTAATCTAACTAAATAGGAAGTCTCTAAACTTCAAAGAAGGTTAAAGTGGCTATATTTGCTGTCTGCCTTATAGGTACTCTTCTCTTTGTAGGATAAACCTCAAACAACAAAAATGTCTAAATGCCTTAGCTACGTTTATTACAGGCTAGTTCTAGTAACAGCTAAGTCATTAGTTCTGAAAGAAACATGACAGTGTGTGGTGGTGTCTTTTCAAGCAATAATACTGTTTCTTAATACTCTTGCTCAACTTATTTAACTCAATAAGATATGGTGGCAAGATAAAATCCAGATGAAACTCTTAGTGTATATATTGTCTACAAAAGCTTCGAATAATACTCTGAAGTCGATGCTAGCAGCCAATTTAATACTGACAATCTCAAGATGATTCCCCTCAAAAAAAATGATCTTAATCTTATTTTAAAGGCTACTGTAAGCTAGGAAGGTACTATGATAGCTTTAGAGAAACCTGCTGGCTCTAATCCTAGCGAATTACTTGTCAGATTAACTGAAAGATTAATTGAACAATACTTCCCTAATCTTAATGCTACCCTTTATAATGTCTAAGACCCTGAAGGATAACTGTTGAGATCTTCTGAATAATCAGAAGGGTAAGCTCTTAATGTAGAAGATTCTTATCTTGGTAAAGTTTCTCCAACCTACACTATTGCAGAAAAAGATGATGGCACAATTGAAATGCATAAATCTTACACTTAAAATGACTTTGTCAACTATGAAGAAAGTGCTGATACAAAAATTCCTGAAGTTTCTTATGACTCCAAATTTATTGTTAAAGATGGAAATGTGAAGGAGAATAGTGAAGTCTTAGTTTTCTCTCTCAATCAAAAAGATGAAACTGTATCGCTTACTTCTAGTTTAGAAGATTAAACAAATGAGCTTATTGGATCTATTAATGCCAGAATTGAAAGTAACTTTAGACTAATTAGCACTGGTGTAAACAAAACTCTTACTACCTTCATAAAAAGCTATGAAAAAAATACATAGTTTTCATAGATTGATCTTTCTGTTCCTAAAACCAAATTAACCAGAGTACCTTAGTCATAGAATTTGTTGTCTACTTCCGAAGTACTATTTTCTAAAGATTATAAAATCTTTGAAATCAGTGTCTTAAATAATAAATTCTCATTAGGTATCAGCATGACTACCTAGGAAGAGTAAACCAACATTAATGCTGGTGTTTACTTAAATAATTAAAGTATCAAGAACATCTATGACAGCAATATAGAACACAAGTTCGTTAAGTGCGAAGACGTAAATAAATCTAGCGAATAATAAGAAAAAACATTTAATGTATTTTAGATGACTCATAAACTTTACGGAGGTATTGTATAGATTCCTGTCTCATTAGATTTAGGCTTAAAGTATGGCTGGTAGTTCACTTAAAATTAAGATGCATCTAATAATTGTATTGTTAGATTTATTCCTTAAGCCGAGCCTTCGATATTGGGAATGGCTAAAGTTAACTTTTTATCTATCGGTGAAGCTGGTATTGAAGCTAAGGGAACTGTTGCTAACACTTCAGTTACTTTTGAAGCTAATATTAAGAAAAGCGAGTTAAAAGCTCAACTCTCTATCGATGTTAAGGTCTTGCCTTATTCTTACTAAGTCTAACTTTTTTATAACTCAGTTAAATGCTCTTTCACAGGATTTTTAAGTAAACTTGTTGGCTTAGATAGTGTATTCGATTCTTCTTGCTAAACTGGTGACAAAACTTACTTTGAATTATCAAAGGGTGAATCAACTGAAGTTATTTAATCTAATTTCCTAAATTAAGAATTGAATTTATCATCATTCATTAAGAGTATAAGTAACGAAAGTGATGAAAACAATAGTTAATCTGACAATTAAGATTCTATGGATACTGAATCATTACTTCTAATGATTGAGTGAGGATGGATGGATGAATGAATGAATGGTAAAACAATCATTTGTTTATCTCAATTTAATATAAAGTAGAAAATTAAAAACATATATATATATTTTAATTAATTCACCAATAAATCAATAAATGTGATAGTAAAAAATTTATATCTTCTTTTAATATAAATTAAATTTTTTAGCTAGAATTAATTTATTAATTCCCTTTTATTATATTTTTATTTATCTATTTACTTACCTACCTACTACTTACTTGACAGTTTCCTTCTTTATATTTTATTATAAATTTCAAAATTATATTTCCTCAAATACTGATTTTTAAGGTTATTAATTTATAATATCAATCAATAATCCATACAAAAAAATAATTCTTATAATAAAAGTTATTATATAAATATTTTAAAACCTTGATAATGGTTTTATTCTTAATGGTCATTAAAAAATACCAATAAAAAAACTTTAGTCTAAGAGTGGAAGCACTTTTGTATGCAAGAGTAGTTAACAAAAATGGGAGGAAGGCTACTTATTTTTTAAAATAATTGATTATTTAATTCAGATATTATAAAAATAAAGATGAAGATAAGCATAGGAAATTTAAGAAGAATTGTTTTAAAGTAGAGATAATTAGAATGAGTAAAATATAAAATGGAATATTGTTAATCTTTAAAATTAGGATTGAGTGAATGAAAATGTATGTTAGATTCTTTAATAATTTAAATAGATTTTGGGGAAAAGATATGAGTAATTATTATACATATATGCATAAGTATTATTTGAAGGAGAGAAATAGAGTATGTAAGTATGTATTTATTTATAATTATTAATCTCAATTCTATTAAAACTGATTTATTTATCAGAGGAGGATATTTCAATATTGTGGCAATTTTTATAGTTTCAATCAGAAAATAATTAAGTAGAATTGTGATAAAATGATAAATATAATTCTTATGTTTGTAATTACTATAAGCGCTGTTACTTTTTTGAAATATAAAAGAATTGTTATTTTCTGAAATACCATTTTGATTAAAAGTTGATTTATCCCCTAATTAAGTATATGAAGATTCATAAGGAAAGAAAGAAAGAAATATAATGAAATAGATGGCGTTAGTTAGTTAGTTTGATTAAATTTCAATAGTTTATTTTAAAAATATTGAATTTATTTAAATTTTACAAAAATACATCTAGCAAAAATAATTCTTTTAAATATCTATTCTTAATGCTAAAATATCATTAAAATTTACTAAAAACGATTTTCTTTGGAAATAAGAATTAAATAGTAAGAAAAATAATTTATTCAATAATTAAAGGGATTTAATTAATCCTTCTATTACTATTTATAATAATAATTGATTAAAAAGTGTATTTATGTTACGTTACATCCTATAATTATAATTATGCAATTTAATTATACATAAAAACCAATACATTGTTTTATCATCTTTGTATTGTTTAGAGCTAAAGCTGATTTTTAATTTAAATATTAGCAAGTAAAATGGACACATTATTAAGATAATAGAAATTAAACATAGAAATCAACCAACCAACCATCAATTTTGCATTTGATTGGAGTAAATTAAGAGAAAGTCACAATTAGTATTTTGAACTTAAGTTTATTATGAAAACTACTATGTTAGCTCAATATACTTAATTAACAATTCCTTATAAAATATAATGATCTTTGATGATATTCTATTAGATTCTATCAAAAATTAATTTAAAATGCAATTAAGTTTAAAAAGTGTAATTATGATAGAAAGATTAATCTATTATTAAATTAAAAATATTATTTTTTTTGTTGATAAATCAAAAACTTATTTTTTTCAAGCATAATTATGGTTGAGAGTTTTTACTTTTTCTTATAAGTAAGGTAAAATGGTAAAAAATTCCTAAAAAGAAGGTCTTGTTTGAAATGTAAATATGGTTAGATTTTTGGTATTGTTGAAAAAATAATTAAAATTGATAAAGAGAAGTATCAATCATCTAGTGAAGATGATTAATATTGAAAAAGTTATTATTATAATAAATCTGCATAAGTTTTTTAATTCAAATGCGTTAGTAAATCAATTACATATAACTTAGTTTTTCAGTTGAAGGGTTGATTGATTGATTGATTAGATAAATAAATAGATAATATTATATTCGAGTAATTCCCTCAACTTTTAAAAATTAAGATTCATCCACTCATCCATCCATTAATCCATCCTCCTTCTAGAATACGTTTTCTATTAAAATTTATAAAGATTTATATTAACATAAAATATAAAAACAAAAAATCTAAGAATGAAGCAAAAGATTATTAACAAGTGACATAAATATTTGATTAATAAAAGGATTAATCTAACTTTAAAATAAATCCCTAATCATTTATTGTTAATTATGATGATAATTCTATTATATGGTATGAAAAATAGCTGAATTTAGAAGAAAAAAGAATCATCCATCATTATTTCAAGGGCCATAAGTGCTTATAATTAATGAGAATGAAATCTTTAAATAAAAAAATACTAAAATACAGTCTTCGACTGTAGTCAGCTATTTTTCATATATTAATAAAATATCATCTATAATGGACATAAAAAGTGAAAGATAATAATAATGATAATATTAAATTTTGCTAATGAATTGGGATAAATAAATTGAAAAATTTTAATATTAATTGAGAAAAATAATATTGATTTAATTTGAAATCCTATATAAAACAAAAAATTAATAAAGTATAATAACTAATATCTAAATATTTATTCATTTATCTTTTATATATTTATTTATATATTTATTGTATTGATCATATACAACAACTAATATTCTTTCAAATACAAATTTTATTTAAATCTATAAAGTTAAAGATAGCCTTCATAATAAATAAATGTTATTATTTTTTATCTTAGTTATATCTATCTATCTATTCTTAGAACATAAATGAACTTAAAATAAAGATTTATTAATAAAATTATAATCTTCTTAAAAAGGTATGTCGTCAGACAGACTACTTTATATTTAAAGCACAGAAAAAGCAAGCTTAAACTTTTAATCTATAAAAAATTAGTTTCATACACATTTTATTTTTAATCAAAAATAAACCAAAAGTTTCATATTTTTAGTTTTATTTTTAAAAATGAAAATAATTAGGCTTAAAATTTAAAATGATTTCATAAAAGCTATAATCTTGCTCTCTAATTTAACCATATTTAACTCATAAATAATATAATTAGCAGAAGCTCTACTAATTTACAATGAGAACTTTAAAATAGAAGAAATTTAGCTTAAAATATTCATAAACATTCATTAATTAATTAATTTATTTATTATTATTATAGAAAATAGCTTATATATTCTTCCTTTTATAAATCAATTTAGTTTATATTTCCCTAATTAATATTCGACTAGGCTTAATATGACTAAATTCGCATTTATTTATTCTAATATACTAAAATCTCTTAAAAGGAACATTTATTAGATTTAATAAAAAGATAAATAATCTAGAATTTCTTAAAATCAAACATTAAATTATAATAAATAATAAGTAGTTGCTTATATCTTACAATTCAAATTATTATACCCTCTTACACTTTATAAATTAGAAGAATTTTTAAATCACTCATATATTTCTTTAAAGGGGGAAGTGGGTACAATATGCTTAATATTTAGAAATTTACAATATAAATAAAATAAGTGTGCTTTTATTTTAAGAGGCTTTACCAAAATAATTAATTATTTGATATGAATTTTAAATGGATAGGCTGACTAGCTACAAAAGAAGAAAATAAATAAATTAAGGTAAGATCATAAGGAATATTAAGAATATTTGGTTTATTATTTCTAAGGTTTTTGTTAAAAATTTTTTTTTTTGCATTATGAAATGTCAGTGGGCGTGGACAGATTTGATTCAAAAACAATGATAGTTTTGAATAATAAACAATACATAACCACAAAGATTTATTGGTAATGATTTAAATATTACAAAAAACTAGTTATTCTTATTTACAGTTTAAATATTTATCTAATTTGCCCTTATTTTAATCATAAAATACAAATAAAATGAGGTAATAACTTAGATTATCTTATTTACACACTAAGTTCCATTTTTATTCCAAGTTAAATTAAAAATAGGGCCTATCATAGTTAATTAAGCGTTTATTTGAATATAATATAGAGTAATATTTATTATGCACACCATTTTAACTTTATGACAAATTAAAGTCATTTTTAATTGTTCAATGTTAGTTAATGTTAAGATCTAGAAATTCAATGATATTTTAAAATAATGCGCTAAGTTGGTATACAAATACAAAAGAATGGTAATTATATTCTGTAGGTTATTGAACAATATTCTTTCTTATTCGTCTCAACTCCAAAAGTGATTTGACATATACAAAATTGATTTAAAAAAAGAAAATGAAATGAAAAATCAAAACATACTGAATTACTTTAAAATAAAATATAGAAATGATCATTTTTACTTTTAATACGTTAGTTTACATCTATTTTTAACTTCTTATGAAATAGCATATGAAGTTTTTTAAAATTTGCTAATATTATTTGTATCATTTCCTAAATTATTATAAATTATTGTAATTTTTCTAAATAAGTCGGCATTGAATCATTTAATAGGTATTGGCTTTTATTGTTTCTAATTAAATAACTCAAATCTATTAATTAATTGTATACCTTGAAGGGGAATTAAATAATCAAGATTGATTGTTACTTTTAAAAAAATTAATTAAGAAGAAATTTAAATTGCAAAAATATCTTTTTGTTTTTTTATTTTATTTGCGTTATTTTGATATATGATGTTATCCTCCAATTTAAACTTACCCTCCAAATATAGATCTCCTTACTACTTGAAGGTGATATATTGAGTTTATTCATATTACTAGTATAGGGAGACAAGCAATTACTTTTCAGATTTTATAAGATATCATAAAACTAAAAATAAAATCATATTTTTACTTAAAAAAATAATGAATGAAATATTTTTCTGTGTTTAATTATGACAATTAAATGATACATTTTACTTCATTAGTTGTTCTAAAACAAACATTTTTATTTTTAGAGAGTTATTTTATACAATCGCTAGATTTTCAGTAATTTATTTATACTTTCTTTGTAATTAGAAATCAAATTTTATCTATCTTTCTATCTAAGTTTGATTAAACCCTTCTTATTTGATATAAGAATTCAGGTTAATTATTTTTAAATGTGTATTCATATACTTTCTATCACAATAGATAAATAGAAAGGTTAGAGTTTTATGAAAATTAAGAGAAAAATAATCTATCACAATTAATATAGAACAAGCAAACAAAC